>LOEQ01001045.1:212513-236611 GCA_001685075.1 Bramus lutescens
TCTGGCTGTGGATTCTTCCTTGGGAGTGCAGGTTAGTGTAGCTGTGGGATGAGCTGGTGTCCAGAGACAGGTCATTTCCGGGACCTGTGTTCTGTGATTCCAAGTTCATTAAGCATTAGCAAATGTTACCACAACGAACAAGTGCTTCGTGGTGACGCTGGAGAGGCAGCAAAGGACAGTCTAGCTCACCAAGAGGGGTGTCGTAATTAAGCACAGAGATTCCCCTTTCCATCCACTTTCTGTCAGAACACCTTCTGAGAAATGTCACCCCAGTGTCAACATATACCAGCATCCCTTGGTGTCCGTTGCGGGCTCATTTTTCAAGCAGCGTATAATAATTTAAAGCTACCGTATCTACAAGGAGCCTGACTGGCGTAGATAGTATGATTAGTTCTTATTCATGGTACTTCCTTATTTTAATGTAATTCAAGCAAACCAACAGAATTTTAAAGTGTTTATAATTTTCTGAGAGGAGTGGGGGTGGGAAGGAAAGAAAAGATAGCCCAGGGCCTCTCCACGGAACAGGTTGTGGGTGGGGCTTCAACTTTACAGCCTGGCGATTATTGCAAGACCAGCTGAGCAGACCCTGTTCAGCCTTCAGGGTGAGAGTCAAGATGGGGTTACCAGTTCTGTTTTGAAAAAGAAAAGCAAAGATACAAAGCTCCTTCTTCCAAAGGAAAAGAAGTATAACAGGAATATTGGGGGGAAGTTTCACTCACAGGTACCAACTCCACACAGGGCATGTTTCAGTAGGAAGAAGGTAATGAAACACAGGCAGGAGCGGCGGAAAACCTGCTCTAGTCATTCAGAGTTTTCTCCAGGGTACAGATTCCTGGCAATTAGGGAGCCTGCTCCTTTTATTCCTGAGCCAAGATGACTACTTCAGGGGCTGTGGAAAGGACTCAAGCAGCGAGTGCTTGCTACGCAAGCCTGAAGAAAGCCTGAGGACCGGAGTTTGAACCACAGCAACTGTGTGAAAGAAAAGACACTTGGGGGGGGGGCTAGAAAGATGGCTCAGAGGTTAAGAGCCCTGACTGCTCTTCCAGAGGACTTGAGTTCAATTCCCAGCAACCACATGGTGGTTCACAACCATCTATGAGATCTGGCGCCCTCTTCTGGCGGACAGGCATACATGCAGACAGAACATTGTGTATACATAATAAACAAATAATTTTTTTAAAAAAGAAAAGAAAAGAGACTAGGAAAGAGAAGTGGGTGTAGAGGCACAAGCTTGTAACCCAATGATGGGGAGGCAGAGATGGGTAGATTTCTGAACCTCACTGGCCAGCCTAACTCACAAGCTCCAAATTCAATGAGAGACCCAGGATGCCAACCTCTGCCCTCCTCACACACAGGTGCTCACATGCACATGTGCACACACACACACACACACACACACACACACACACATCCCAACATGCGCATCGCCTCCCAAACCACTCCTTCAAGACAGACAAAATATGAGGCTCTACTAATAAATGGGTATAGGAATACTGAGGCCACCCCGGGGCTGTTGCAGTTCAACTGCGGGCCTGTCTGTTTAGTAAATGAGAACCTGCAAACAGACCATGCGCAAGGACTTCCTGCCCTTCTGTGTCCATTAGACCTGTGGAACTTGTGTGGGTCCAGATCACCCCACCCCACCCCGTTGAGGCTGTCAAGGTTCTGCTCTGTGTGCTGCGCCTGGTTTGAGGGTGTCTCCAGGAGAGGAGACGTGGGCCTATCACCTATGACATTCATTAACTTCCCCAATGAAAGGCTCTTTTGACCGCAGAGGGACGCAAAGGTCCTTGCGGCTGGGAAGGACAGCCCAACATCACTAGGCTCTCACTACCATATAGATGAAGGGTGACTAATCCAGATGTATTATCCAGCTGTGCTGGTTAACTTTTTGTCATCTTGACATGAGCTGTAGTCTTCTGGGAAGGGGAACTTTAAATAAGAAAATGTGTCTGTCACACTGATCTATAGGCAAGTCTGTGGGGCGGTTTTTAAATTCATGATTGATGTGGGAGGGCCCAGCCCACGGAGCTGTACCACTCTTAGGCAGGCGATCTTGGGTAGTATAAGAAGGCAGGCTGAGGGGGCTGGAGAGTTGGCTCAGTGGTTAAGAGCACTGACTGCTCTACCAGAGGACTAGGGTTCAATTCCCAGCACCCACAAGGCAGCTCACAACTGTCTCTAAATCTGACACTCTCACACAGACATATATGCAGGCAAAACAGCAATGCACATGGAATAGATAAATAAATTATCTAAAAGAAAGAAAGAAAGCAGGCTGAACAAGCTATGGGGAGGAACAAGCCTGTAAGCAGCACTCCTCCAGGGCCTCTGCTTCAGTTCCTGTCTCCAGGTCCTCACCCTGTCTTCCCTTCATGAAGGACTCTATGTAAGGTGAAAAAAATAAAACCCCTTTTATCCTCAAGTTGATTTTGGTTATGATGTTATATGCAGCCATAGAAAGCGAAAGCAAACCAAGCTTTGCACCGCTATAACAAAGAAGCTGTCCCAGGCTAGCTGAAGGACTGGGGTTTATCGTGATTGTGGTTCTAGAGGTTTGCGTACAAGATCAGGTGACCCCATAGGGTCGGGTCAATGGTGAGGACAGGCATACCTTGGACCACAGTGGAATGTGTTAGTCTGCGGGTTTATAGTTTAAGTCAGATAAAGAGGGGGGGGGAGAGGGATGGAGGAAGAGTGAGGAGGAGGAGAGAGGAGAGAGTCCAGCCAACCCTTTCAGGACACATCTCCAGTGACTGCCCATAGGCCCATCTCCTGAAGATCTTTAGCATTGCATTCTGGGGGCCAGGGTCCAATACATAATTTGTGTAATATATAGGTGGACTGTACCCATACTCAGACGAGACCAGCAGACTTCTTGGTGGTTCTGAGACATAAAACAAATCTGAACATTGCATTTCGGCTTTTACTTGTATAGCTTGAACCCTGCCAGACTGCTGTTCTCCAATTGTACCACACGCAGAACCTGGAAAGCCCGCTAAGGCGTGGGTTGCTGAGCACCTTGCCCAAGTTCCGGTGCCACACCTCTGAGGTGGTGCAAGCACTTGTGGGTCTAATAAGTCCTCAGGTGTCTCAGATGTTTCTGGATGAGGCACACACGAGAACCTCTGTATCTTACCTCTGACTTAGAGCCTCAGAGGGCAGAGCTACTGCCGTACTCTTCGTTTTGTGGGTGAGGAATCGGAACTCGGAGACAGCCAATGCTGAAGCTGGTTAGGGTCCCTTCAAGGCCCGAGTCCCAGTTAGCTTTTCTTTCCGCAGACCCGTGTTGCCCCCGGAACACCTCTCCTACCTTTGTTATGTTGTTTTTCCATATTTATTGCATTTTGTTGTTGCTGTTGTTTGTTTTTCGAGACAGGGTTTCTCTGTGTAGCTTTGGAGCCTGTCTTGGAACTCGCTCTTTAGACCAGGCTGGCCTCAAACTCACAGGCCTGTCTCTGCCTCCCAAGTGCTGGGATTAAAGGTGTGCGCCACCACGACCGGGCTGCAAGTATTTTTTTTTTAAATTTTAGTTTAGGGATTGCAAGCTGCACCCAGGAATACTTACTTTTACATAGTGAAAGAGTTCCAGAGTTTGGAGACAAGCTGGCCAGGTGTGAGATATGGCCTTCTTCAGCCCCCACTCCTGAGCTGGGAAACCCCAGAGTTAGTCAGCTGCTCTGGACCTTAGTTTCTCCTCTGAGTAGGACTGTAGTTGTGGAAGGCAGGATAACAGGCCCCTAACAGCATCTTATTTCTACGAGGCTGTCTTTTCAATATGTGGAGAAATGCAGGTTGGTTTTGAAAAAAAAATTTCCTGGCTTATGTGAGTCAGGCTTATTTGATTTGTTTGTGTGTGTGCGTGTGCATGTGTGTGCGACACACACACACACACACACACACACACAGTGTGTGTGTGTGTGTGTTCAGGTGCCCAAAGATGCCAGAAGAATGTGTTTCATCTCTTGGAGCTGGAGTTACAAGTGGTTGTGAGCCAATGCAGATAAATGCTAGGATCTAGAGTTGGGTTCAGAAGAGCATCAGGTGCTGTTAGCTCCTGAGCCTTTTCTCCAGCCCCACAAATGCAATCTTTTAAATGAGGACACAGCCGTTCCATTAGAAAGGCTCATTGGCCATCCTTGGCTTTGGAAGGGGCCATGAGCCGAGGAATATTGGGGATCCCCAGAGTCTGGAGAGTCAAGGCAATAGTTCCCCACCCCCTTGAGCTTCAGAGAGAAAGCAAATCTGTCCACACCTTGATGTGCAGCTCAGGGACGTTCATCTTGGATTCTGACCGCTGACATGGTGACACAAGGAATCTGTGGTATTTGAAGCCACTGAGTTGGTGGCCGAGTGTCACAGTAGCTAAAGCAAACCCACAGAATCATCTAGCACAGTCCTAGGAATGTGTGACATTTACAAGGCAGAGGATGGACGGACAGCAAACGTCAGCGCAGTGCCTGGCCCAGAGTGCCAGCATCCCCCGGGCTGTCGGAAGTCTCTCATGGGCTTTTGTGAATGGACCTTGGTTTCTTTAACCCTTTGAGGATCTGTTTTCCCACCTGGCCTGCTGCTTTCTATAGGACACAGTTTCCCTTGGTCAGGCATTGCACTCTGTCACTCCCATTCAGACAGTGACCACACCATGTCTGCATTGCTCACTTGTTATTCCAAGAAGTGTATGGGCACCGCCCACCAGAGCCCTGCCAAAGGAATGTGGCAGTGTCTGATCCACTTTATCTAAGAGCACAGTTAATGAATTCTGAGCATGCTCACTTGTTACCACTGTCTCTTGGATGTGGTGCTGTTGGTTGCCCTTTCAGGGTGAGACAAGAGAGGGGTCGGTGACCCTGGCACAGTGGTGATTTTGAACTGGGGTCTTCAGGTTATTTTCAGACCACATTGTAGTCATGTGTTTTCTGATTTCTTTCTGCCCTGTTTGCCCTACAGCCAGAACTGCGTAGATGCATACCCCACTTTCCTTGTGGTACTCTGGACTGCGGGACTGCTTTGCAGCCAAGGTAACCGTGACTTCCCTTTGTGAATTCTCTTTCTATAATGTGCAGCTCTCAGGGGGGTTCAGAGAGCAAGCATTTTGTTGAATAGCCTTGACTGGACCTACAGCTCTTATCCAGGATGCCCTGGAGAGATGAGAGCCCCGGGGAGGTTGTGTTCGGGCATGCTCAGTGCAGGCGCAGTGTGGCGTGGTAATGCATTGCTAATGCTTGCTCCCTGGTGGCTGGTTGAGAGCGCAGCGCTGACAAGGGTGGTTTAAGGCTAAATGTGACTCAGAATCCGTAAGCAGTGTTAGCTCAGATACAAGGGCATTGTAAATGAGAGCGCCAGAGGGATCTATTTTGGGACTGCCGCTGCTGGCTCTTCTGTTAATAAGCTCCCAGCACGCTGGCCCTTCCTCGGGCATGCATCTACAGAGCCTGGGCTGGGTCCCAGCCGAACCTGGGTGATCGGTTGCACACAGTCTCGATTTCAACGATTCTGAAGGACGGATTGACTCCCTGAGGTGCTCTGCAATGAAATGAAAACCAGAATCATATGCTCTTGGTTCTCTTTGGAGACCGAACACCAGAAGGCCTTGGCCGAGACTGGCATTTGTCTGGTGGTTGGCTCAGTGCTATTGGAGCTGCTTCGATGGTCTAGCAGGGCCCATGGAGAAAGTCCAGAAGCAATCATTTGAAGAACCATTGAATTATTATCATCTTCTGCTGCTCTAAAAAGCACATCCAGTGGATATTAGTTTCCCTGCGACCCTTAAGGACACTTTAGGGACCAAAGTTCAGGGTTCTTCAGCTGGTGAGCCTCATGGGCAGGATTAGAGCCTGGGTCTTTTATTTCTAATGTCTGGAGTTTCTCTAAGCATTCTTTTACTGTACTAATTTATATTGTAAACGCACTTCGAACATTTATTGTATGCTAACTTTGTCCTGGATATATGCAAATTAATAGTATGCAAAAGGACAGTTAAAATGTAGTTGGATGGGGGCTGGAGAGGTGGCTCAGAGATTAGGAGCATTTGCTGCTCTTGCAGAGGACCAGAGGTCAGTTCCCAGCACCTACTCTGGGCAGCTCACAACTGCCTGTGACTCTAGGGGGATCTGATGCCCTCTTTTGACCTCCAAGGGTACTGCATACACATACCCACCCCCACACACATATACACACAATTAAAACAGCAATAAAAATGAATCATTTTAAAAATTAAAAAGGTAAATAGGTGGGTGGATATGTTATCGCCAAGAGAGAGACTCACCCCTATGGGCCATAGAAACCACTGAAGCGACGTCATGTGGTCTCCCTCAGCACCTTGAAGGTTCTCAGCAGCTCATCATTTATTTTCCATTTGCTGCCCTCAGTGAGATTGTGAAAATGTATCTGTCATTGAAAAACCGAGCCAAAGAAAGCCCATGTGAGGAGCGATGAGTCTTGTTGGGTCTGAATGATGTTAGATAAATCTGTTGCTGCCTCCTTCACCAGGCGAATACAAAGGGAGTCTGGAGCATCTCTGTCATGATGAGTGTCCACCTTGCCCAGTCTCAAGTGTGTCAGTCAACTCTAGTTGACCATTGCCATTTTCTTATGAGCACAGAGATTATGTAAATTGTTCAGCTGAGAGGAACCCCAGAGATTATTGCTGTCCAGACCTCTCAGCCTGAAGACTATACTAAGAGACAGACAAGTGACTTATTTAATTTTATAATTTTAGAGCCTAAATTTGTACCTGTTTTGTGGTTCACATGGCCCACGTTCCCCTTGGAAGGTCTTTGCTATTCTCTGCATAAGGCAGGAGATATGAACCCTTCCCATACCTGTGGGCTATTAGTTTATTTCCAGGTGAATTCCAACTGGAGGAGAAATGGGTCAACAAAAGTCAGAATAGAGCTGTCCAAATGAGAAAACTTTATACAAAGCAAATCATTAATTGTGACATAATTAATTGTGACAGTCTTGTGAGTTAGAAATTAGAAAAGGCCTCAAAGTTTGTTTTTCTCTCCCCCACTTTATTTTTAGATCATTTAAAAATAGTTAATTTTATTTTAAATTCTGTATATGACTCAAGTTCAACTCCTAGCACCCACATGGCAGTTCACACCAATCTGTAACTTCAGTCTCAGGGGATCTGTCTCCCTCTTCTGGCCTCTGTGGGTACTGCATGCACATGGTGCACACATACACACACACACACACACACACACACACACAAAGGCAAAATACGCACTTGAAATAAAAATAAATAGGGCTGGAGAGATGGTTCAGAGGTGAAGAGCACTGATCTTCCAGAGGTCCTGAGTTCAATTCCTGGCAACCATATGGTGGCTCACAACCATCTGTAATGAGATCTGGTGCCCTCTTCTGGCCTGCAGGTATACATGCAGACAGAACACTGTAAACAAAATAAATAAATCTTAAAAAAAGAAATAAAAATAAATATTAAAAAAACTTTCAAAAACGTTTCTTCTGTATGGTTAAAACTAACAGTGGAAGCTCCATAAGTGTTACCGCTGCTGCTGGGCAGTTATAAGGTTTTGGAATCAGAAAGACCTGGAAATCAGAGTCACCTCATGACACTTGCTGGACTTCAATATAACATTCGTTTGATAAATATTATTGAAAGCCTATATGTTCCAGGCACTCCACCAAGTATAGAGGTGATCTGGGAACAATGAGTGTCCTTGTGAGCTTTCAGTCTTTGCTTAGATCTCTTCTGCTGCAAAATAAACACAGGAAAGCTCTCTCAACCAGCAGGTGGTTTTGGAGCCAGAGGCACCTGACTCAAGTGAGGTTCTCATTAATGGAGCTGCTTCGGTGTTTGCATAATGCTGGGGGACTTTCAGAGTGTTTTTACTCACATAGTCCTATTTACTCCCATGTTCTTTCTTAAAAGATGGAAAGGTTGTGACCAGTCCTTGTCCTCACATAGTAGGAGAGCTGTGACCGGTCCTTGTCCTCACATAGTAGGACAGCTGTGACTGGTCCTTGTCCTCACATAGTAGGACAGCTGTGACCAGTCCTTGTCCTCACATAGTAGGAGAGCTGTGACCAGTCCTTGTCCTCACATAGTAGGAGAGCTGTGACCAGTCCTTGTCCTCACATAGTAGGAGAGCTGTGACCAGTCCTTGTCCTCACATAGTAGGACAGCTGTGGCCAGTCCTTGTCCTCACACAGTAGGACAGCTGTGACCAGTCCATGTCCTCACATAGCAGGAGAGCTGTGGCCAGCCCTTGTCCTCACATAGTAGGAGAGCTGTGACCAGTCCTTGTCCACACGTAGTAGGAGAGCTGTGGCCAGTCCTTGTCCACACATAGTAGGAGAGCTGTGACCTAGGACCAGTTAAGCCCCTGTTCCTCCTCATAGGGAACTAGTATTTTCTGCTCCCAACCCTAAATTTAGAATTTTATGGGGTTGATGGAAGTGCTGTCTGCAGCTGTTTTCCCAGATGTGGGAATGTAAAGAAATCTCCTCTAGAGGCCAGAGAAACGGGCCTTGTGCGCCAAAGACCCCAGAGGCACAGAGTATCCTCACCAGGGACCCAGTCTCAGACTGGGGCTTTGGTTCCTGCTGTGACCCTTCCCCGCCTTCCTGCCCAGCTGGTGGCCTTACGCAAGCCCCCCTGGCTGCCTGAGTCCAGCTTCTCATATCTAGGGATAGACATGTTCACGTCAGATGGTTCTTAAGCAAAGACTTTGTGTAGCCTGCCATAGAGCTGGTGCGATCGTTTCGGAGCTTGACGCGCACCTAGCCCTTGGGCTGCATTTGAAGTGTATGTATGCTGACTGCTTTGTGTCACCTTGACACAAACCTAGACATATCTGGGAAGAAGGAACTGCAGTGAGAAAATGTCTCCCTAAGTTTGGCCTGGATGCAAGTCTGTGGAGTAATTAACGATTGATGGAGGAGGCTCCCTCCCACATGGTGGTGCCACCAGCCAGGCAGGGGGTCCTGGGGTGTAGGTTGAGCAAGCCATGAGGAGCAAGCCAGTAAGTACTGGTGCTACATGGCCCACGTGCCTCCAGGTTCCTACCTTGAGTTTCTGCCCCAACTTCCGTGGATTGTGATGTGGAACTGTATGCTGAAATGAACCCTTTCTTCTCCAAGTTGCTTTTGGTTAGAATGTTTTAGCGCAGCCACAGAAACCCAAACGGAGCCAGTGTGATAGCCTCCACTTTCAGAACCCCGGGCCTCTGATGGATTTTGTGATCAAACGCTAATTGCTTGGCCGCCATTCCTGTTGTCTGAACAATGGTTTGGGAGGCTGAAACTGACATGTGTGTTATCATTTTTCTACTTTAGTTCCGGCCGCCTTCGCGGGACTGATGTATTTGCTTGTGAGGCAAAAGTACTTTGTTGGCTATCTGGGAGAAAGAACTCAGAGGTAAGGTCTCAGGGTGCTGAAGAACTTGACTTGTGCTTTTCCAGTAGGAGGCTATTACTACCAAAGAGCACCCTGCGTCCGAAAGCTCACCAGGATCTCCTTGGACGAAGGGAGGACAGGCTAGAGAACCCACACCCCCGCCCCAGCTTTAAGGGCTCTGAAAACACAGCTGGGGGGGTTGCCGAGTCTTCCCATTCAATTTTCCCTTTGCACAGCCTCGGCTCACAGGGGCATTTTAGCATGCTGGGCTGTGCATTGCTTGCAACCGCACACCAGCTGCTCTCTGTGGTGGAATCTAGGGCAGCAATGACTTTTTAAGTCTGACTTCCCAGGCCTCTTTTAAGTTAAACATCTCATTGTTTGTCAAGAGAAATGAGACCTAAAGTTTGCACCTTCCCACAGCAGCTCTTGAGTAATAGATCTGGGGACCCATGGGACCACTGAGAACACAGATGTAGTGACAGACAAGTCGAGGCTCCAGATCAGCCCATTGCACTGTTCACAGATGAGTCACACCCAGCCCTCCTCAGCACTTTCTGTCCTTTGGCCGTGTCACTCCCAACCCCCGACTGCCCGATTCCTCCCTGGAATTCTCACGATGAACAGAAAGGACTCCTGCAAGTTGTCTTGACAGCGTGGGTACTGTGGCATGCGCACCAATCAATCAATGCTAAAGAATTTTAGAGAGGGATCTAGTGACCTACATCCTCTGATTGCATGCCACTTCCCCAAAGCCCATCCAGCTGTGAACTGATGAGGTGGGTGCCCTCAAACTCCACTTATTTGTTAATAGTGCCACCAACTGGAGACCCGTCAACATGTGGGCCTTTAGCGACATTTTCTACCTAAGCATTAAGAGCCAGCAAGTTGGGCTTCTCAACTTCCATTGTCTGAGTCGCACTGGGAGCTTGTTGGAACGCAGGGTCTGCATCCTGGTTTGAGAAGGACCCGCGAGGTTCAGCTTCCCACAAGCTCCTCGCAGATGCCGATGCTCTTAGTCCCAGGGTGGCAAAGGCTGGTACCCAACTGCTGAGCAACTTTCAAACACTTGTTGAGAGGCTCTGGGGTTCCTTTCAACTGAAGTTTCTGGTAGGAACTGTACTCCCTTGGGGGCAGTGGGGACAAACCTGTCCCACCGAGTTGACTCTGCTCTGCCTTTTGTGCTGATTGTCCCAGGCCCTTGGCTGGTTCTTTCCTGACAATCTTAACCAACCATTTCACCGGTCTTTCAGATATGCCATCCCCACTCAGATGGGCCCAGGCCCCACTAGCCAGAGTCGTGGACAGGGGCAGAGGACATGGGTGGCCTTTGCATATTCATTAGGCAGCTACTTCTCATGAGGAATTGCGTCCTATCCCCAGTTGATTCTCTGCCAAAGATGTTTAGGAAGGAGAAGAGAGGCAAGGAGAGGATGGGGCAAGAGGGGAGGGGAGGGGGGGAGAAAAGGAAAATGGTTCTTTCTCTCACTGCCCTGGAATGTAAGAACCATTTTTCCATCACTGGGTGCTTAGCTCTCATTAGTGCAAACCTCATTCCTCCCCAGGCAGCCTCAGGAGGGTAGGTTGAAGGACCTTCACTGGCTTATTTAAAGCATGTCCCCTAACACAATCTCCATTCCATGCAGCCTCTAGCATGAGCCTTATAGGCACTCCTGACAGGGACCACCCTGTAGAGGCGGCTAACGAATCATGGTGCTCCCAAGCCTCAGTCAGATGGTCTGTCCGATGTTAGGACCTGTCACCATTCTGTCATCAGGGATCTGGAGTGGAGGACACTAAAAGAACTCAGGGAAGCTCGTGCCCTAATGACAGGCTCCTTCGCCTGGTTTTGCTGTGAAGGAAGAGGGTAAAAGGAGCCTTACTGAGTCAATGAGTTATAATTTAAACCCCGTCTGTCTGGAAGCGGCTGTATTTTGGGGGTGAGATAGGGGTCATTGGTGCTGGGTCTGCCACCATTTTGCCTTCTTCCGCAGCACCCCTGGCTACATCTTCGGCAAGCGGATCATCTTGTTCCTGTTTCTCATGTCCCTTGCCGGAGTGCTCAACCATTACCTCATCTTCTTCTTTGGAAGCGACTTTGCGAACTACATAAGAACTGTAACCACGACCATCTCTCCGCTGCTTCTCATCCCCTGATTGCTGGTTACGGAGTGGGGCGATCACCTGATCAATAGCGAGGCATCATAACTCAGCCCTGTGAAGGTTTCTGCTCCTCGGCTGTGCATGCTGTAAATCTAGTGCCTCTCTGGGCTCCTCAGTATCAGTTAACCTTGCTTTTCCGGGAAGAAAATTATTTTGTGTCAACTCCGCCCCTCGAATGTGGCAGTGGCCCAGGATTTATCGTCTCGCTCCATCCTGCACCACTCCTGGCTTATCCTGCTCTCTAGAGGTGTCTTGTGTGACAATAAAGGGCATAGATACAATTTTGGCTGATGGCTCAGTTTGGGGGTGATATTTCTGTATTTGCTATGAGTATTTCTTCAGCCTATATGATAATTAAAATCACAATATCCATATTATGGACAATGATGTCTTTAAGAGTCTTTTATTGACCAAGCATCTTCCCCTATCTCATATTTGGATTAGGTTGGCATTTTAGGTCACTTGCATCGTGCCCAACATTTACTATGTCGTTCAGTTTAGAATATGCCGTAAGAATTGAAAATGATGTCAGACCCATCATAAGTGCCACCGAATGTCGGTTGAACAAATGAATAAATAAATTCACGACAGACTCATGAGTCACTCGCTGGCCATGTTAATGAAATGCAGCCTTTACTCTGGACATGTTTGGAGTGATCCAACTGCTGTCACCCAGGTGCCTTTGGGACAAGACACAGGTGTAGTCAGATTTCCAAGACAGATAAGAGGAAATGCATCTTTCGGGACCATACAAGGGAAACTCAGTCTGCTTTTTCCCTAAATAACTTAACTTTTTTTCATTAGTATATTAGTCAGAATTCTTGTAGAGGGGTCAGCATTGATAGAATATATACACAGGAGATTTATTAGATGGATTTACAGGTTGGTCCGGGAGGCTGTCTCTCATTAGAATCTTAGTCCATCCATAAGGCCGGATAGCTCTGTAGTCGCAATCTGATACTGAAAGCCTGGAGGATCCCTGGAGAACTGCTGGCTTTCATCTACACTAGGATCCTGAAGGAGTCGATCCTAATACCAGCAAGGGGATGCCACAGCGATGGGATAGATGAGTTTACTGCAAGAGTGAGGGCGAGCAGGCAAAAGGCAAAGGCTTCCTTCCTCCCTGTCCTCGTATGTGGGCTGCCACCAGAAGGTTTGGCCCCCATCTAGGGTGGGTCTTCCCACTTCAAATGGTCCAATCAAGAAAAGCCCTCACAGGAGTGCATAGTACCTTGGTTGATTCCAGATCCGGTCAAGTCAACGACAACCAAGACTAGCTATCCCAGTTAGCTTACATAGAAATGGTTTTCATTGTGGAATTTTCATACATATATATCATCATACTTTGGTTTTAATCCCATACCTCCATCCTCTGCCATTTATTTGTCCTTGCTGGCTTTCTTCCTCCCCAAAAGTCTTTCTTCTGATTTCATGTCACATATATCCCATTGTCCCCTCTTGTTTACTGTTTGCCCTTACTTTAGATCTCTTCTCCCCTCATAATCTTACATATATTTTCATCTCTCTCTGTCTCTGTCTCTGTCTCTGTCTCTCTCTCTCTTTCTCTCTCTCTCTCTGTGTGTGTGTGTCTTACACACACACACACACACTTGTGGAATAATCTTTTTGTTCACTGTGAAGATGTGTCATTCTGATTGGTTTAATAAAAAGCTGAATGGCCAATAGTTATGCAGGATTTGGGGGGCAGAGAGGATGCTGGGAAGAAGGCGGAGATGCCAGGAGATGCCGAGCAAGCAGGATAGTCAATACAGAGGTGAGGTAATAAAATCACAAGGCAGAAAGTAAATGAATAGAAACGGGTTAATTAAAGTTATAAGAGCTAGTTAGAAACAAGTCTAAGTTATCGGCTGAACTTTCATAATCAATAATGTCTCCGTGTGGTTATTTGTGAGCTGACTGTCCAAAGGAAAATCCAACTACACACACACACACACACACATGCACACACACATCCTATATCCCATGTATCAGAAAAAACACAAGCTATTTGTCTTTCTGAGTTGGCTTATTTTGCTCCAGTTGAATCCATGTTCCTTCAAATACAACAGTTTCATCTTTTAAACCTTTATAAGATTCCACCATGTATATGGACTGCATTTTCTCAATCTGCTCATCTGTTGATGGACAGCTGGCTGTGTCTTCATTACCATGAATAGCAGCACATCCATAAACATGGGTGTGCAGATACTCTGTGGGATGGTGACTTAGGTCCTTCACGGATGAACCCAGGAGCGGTGTAGCTGATCATGTGCTAGCTTTAGTTTTAGCTTTTAGGAAACCTCCCTGCTGGTTTCCACAGTGTACTCTCCAGTTTACACACCCACCAGACAAAGCTGGTGTTCCCTCTTCTCTAAATCCTTGCCAGCATTTGTCCTTTTCTTTCTTTCTCAGTGCTAGACCTTCTGCAGAGGGTGAACAGCTACCTCTGGACAGTTTTGTTTGTTTTTAAAGGTGTGGGTCACCACATCTGACTTCAAGGCAGTTTTAATTTGTATTTCCCTGATGACCAAGGATATTGAGCATCACTTCAATTATCTACTGGCTATTTGTTTTTAGTCCTCTGAGAACAGTCTTTTCTGCTGTTAGGCAGCCCATTTATTGATTGGTTTTTGTGTGTGTGTGTGTGTGTGTGTGTGTGTGTGTGTGTGTTTAATCTTGGATTTCATTATGAACTCCAGATATTAATATCCTATTAGATATATATGTTAGCAGATTTTTTTCTCCCATTCTCTGGGCTGTGGATCTTTTAACTAATTGTTATTACTACGAGTGTGTGTGAGTGAGTGTGCATGCGTGTGGGTGTGCTATGGCACACCTGTGGAGTCAGTCTTCTTTCTACTTTACTTGGCTTCTGAAGACTGAGCTTGGGGCCTTGGGCTTGGGCAGCAGCACAAAAGCTCTCACTGAGCTGTCTTGCAGGCCCTGTGAGAAGCTCTGGAATTGCGAGAGTCCCGTTGGTCAGTTCTTGCGATTAGTTCCTGCACTATTGGAATTCTTTTCAGAAAGTCCTTGCCTATGTCTGAGTCTTTAGTGTTTCCCGTATTTTTTTTTTCATAGCACTCTGGTTTATTTTGAGTTTGCTTTTGATCTTAGTGGGTCTTAGCGTCATTATTTTACTTATCTCTCAGCACCATTTGTTGAAGAGGCTCTTTCTTCTAAAGCAAACTTCAGCTTTGTCAAAGCTGAAAGGGGTTGTAGTTGTGTACCTTTCCGGTCCTCTGCCCTGTCCCATTGGTCGTGCATGTGAGTGCGTGTGTGTGTGTGTGTGTGTGTGTGTGTGGTGTAGTGCCATGTTTTCGTCCTTATGGCTGTAATATAGTTTGGGATCAAGTGTCATGATGCCAATAGCATTACTTTCTATTCAGGATGACTTTGGCTACTCAGAGTCTTCTGTGCTTTTGTTTCAATTTGGGGGTCTCCTGGACCCCACTTTTCTTTGGGGAGTACTGTTGGGATTTCAGGGAGCTGCGACTTGCTTGGGTAATAGAGGCACGTTCTCTGAATCAAGTATGTGGGTCTGTGACCATGGGATATCTTTTTATCTTCAGTGACTTTCTCAATTTCTTCCTTCAGTGGTTTAAAGTTTTAATGATTTATTTTATTTTTACTTTATGTGCATTGGTGTTTTGCCTTCATGTATGTCTGTGTGAGGGTGTCAGACCCTCTGGAACTGGAGTTACAGACAGTTGTGAACTGTCATGTGTGTACTGAGAATTGAACCTGGGTCCTCTGGAAGAGCTCCCAGTGCTCTTAACAACTGAGCCATCTCTCCAGCCCCAGTTTAAAGTTTAATTGTATAGGCCTTAAACTTTCTTGATTAGTTTCTTTCCTAAGTATTTTATGAAGTTTTTATTTTACTGATTTTAATTTTGATTTTTGCTGATTTTTTTATTTTACTGAGTCCTTTCTGCAAATTTGAGATTTTTTTTTGGAAATCAATTGATTCTTATATGTTGACTCTGTATCTAGTTACTTTGCTTAAAACATGTATTGGTTCTAAACATTTTCTAATGAAGACTTTAGGCTCTTTTAAGTGTAGGGCCATTTCATCTACACGTAGGAATACTTTGACTTTATGCTTTCCCACTTTTATCTCTCTTATTCCTTTCTCTTGTTTTAATGTCCTAGTTAGGATTTCTAACACTACGTTATATAAAGATGAAGAGAGTGGGCACACTGGTTATGGTGTTTAGTACTAGAGTGGCCCCACAGGCTTACATAACTGCAGGCTTAGTCCTCAGACCATGAATTGTTGGGAAAGACTAGGAGGTGTGTCCTTGTGGAGGAGGTGTGTCCTTGTTGGAGGAGGTGTGTCCTTTTGGGGGGAGGTGTGTCCTTGTGGAGGAGGTGTGTCCTTGTGGAGGAGGTATGTCCTTGTGGAGGTTTGTCTTTGTGGAGGAGGTGTGTCCTTGTTGGAGGAGGTGTGTCCTTGTTGAAGGAGGTGTGTCCTTGTGAAGGAGGTGTGTCCTTGTTGGAGGAAGTGTGTCCTTGTGGAGGAGGTGTGATCTTGTGGAGGTTTGCCCTTGTGGAGGAGGTGTGTCTTTGTGGAGGACGTGTGTCCTTGTGGAGGAGGTATGACCTTGTGGAGGAGGTGTGTCCTTGTGGAGGAGGTGTGTCCTTGTGGAGGAGGTGTGTCCTTATTGGAGGGAATATTTTGTTGGGGGTGGGCTTTGAGGTTTTAAAAAGCCAGTACCAGGCTTAGTGTCTCTCTCTACCTGCTGCCTGTGGATCAATCAGGATGTAAAGCTCTCAGGCACTTCTTTAGCACCACCTACCTGCCTGCTTGTCACCATACTCCCCACCATGATTAATAATGGACTAACCCTCAGAAACTGTAAGCAGCTCCCAGTCGAATGCTTTCTTCGTGAAGAGTCGCCCTGGTCATGGTGTCTCTTCAGAACAATGGACCAATGATTAAAACACTTATGTTAGTCCCGATTTTACTAGAAATGCTTTTGTTGTTTTCTCCATTCGCTATAGGTTTGTCATATATAGTCTTTTTATGTTGAGATATGTTTTTCTATTCATAGCTTCAAGGATTTTATTATGAAAAGATGATGAATTTTATCAGGGGATTGTTCTACATCTCTTGAGAAGATCATGTGCTTTCTGTCCTTAAGTCTACTTGTCTGTTGTGTGACATTTATTTATGTTGAACCATCCTTGCACTCCTGGAAGGAAACCAGTTTGGCTATCATGTATGAACTTCTAAATGTGCTCCTGAACTCAGTTTGCAAGGGCTTACTAAGAATTTTTGTGTCTTTGCTTTTCAACAGCATAGGCCTATAACTTGTTTTTGTTTGTTGTTGTTGCTATTGTGTCCTTATTTGGTTTTGGCATTAGAGTAACAACTACTTTCCTAGAATCTTTTGAGCAGTGTGTGCTCCCTCTCTATTTTATGGAACATTTTTGAGAAGTATTTCCAGTAGCTCTTCTCTGAAGGCGTGGTAGAATCCAGCAGCTACTCTAACCAGTCCCTGGCCTCTTTGTGGGGAGACCTTTACAGTCTTACTGTTCACTGTAGATACTCTCAATTTAGTTTTGGCTTCAGCCACATTGGTCTTCATATTGCTCCTCCCACAGAACCCCAGTGTGATGCTCTGGTCCACCTAATTCCGGCTCTTCTCACAGATTCATCATCTGCTGGCAGGACCCTCCTCAGGTGGCCTTCCCCATGCTACACGGCAGCTAAGGGAACCCCACCCCATCCCCCCACTGCCTCTCACTTTTGCCTCACCTTTCTTCTCTGGACTCCCCTTCACTTGAAGTCAGACCATGTGTTTACCCAACACCCATGACTTAGCGTACAGTATAAGCTTTGAAAGGGCAGGAATTCTCCCCATGTTGTTGGACTGGCACATAATCAATACTCAATGAATGATGATGCCTGAAAGAATCGGCCGGGTCACATGACTGTGTATACTCACCTCTGTGATCATATGATAGAGGCTGTGGTGACTGACATGCAGTGCCTTGGTCAGGGTTTCTATGGCTTGTGGAGAGACACCATAACTCTTATAAAGGAAAACATTTAATTGGGGCTGGCTTACAGTTCAGAGGTTCAGTCCCTTATCATCACGGTAGGAAGCATGACAGCATGCAGGCAGACACGGTGCTGGAGAAGGAGCTGAGAGTTCTACATCTTGCTCTACAGACATCAGAAGGAGATTGTGTACCACACTGGGCTTGAGCACATATGAGACCTCAAAGCCCGCCCCCACAGCAACACACTTCCTCCAACAAGGCCACGCCTCCTGATAATTTCACTCACTATGGGCCAAGAATTGAAACACATGAGTCTATTGGGGTCATTCCTATTCAAACTGCCACAGTGAATGAGGGCTAAGGGGCTTAGAAGAATATTTGGAACAAGAAGCCTGACGGATGGGGTAATAAATAGTTCCCCTTCTTGTGACAAGATACCTGTCAAAGTCAAATTAAAGAACAAAAGAGTTTTTTTGTTTTTGATTTTGTTTTTCTATCACATTTTGAGAAAGGAGAACATCTTTCATGGGAGGAAAGTATGGTGGCAGGAATCTGAGACAGCTGGCCACATCCATGGCTTTTGCTGTCCAGAGGGAGGGGGAGGGAGGGAGCGCAGGCCCACTATAGATCCTTTAGCCCTGTCTTTCCCTACTTCCATTTGGTTTGGTTCATCCCACATTTTCCACAAACTTCAAGAACACTGTCACCAGCTGGGGACGAAGTGTTCAGACACACGAGCCTGTGGGACACGTCACATTCAAACAATAACAGATGGTTTCAGATACAGCAAGCACAAGGCTGGCTATATTAAGTTGTTTAAAAATGCACACTCCAGTGCCACTCAGAGACAGGAGCTGGTAGGTTGGGGACAGAGCCCCGGCAAATCTCATTCTTGAGAGGAGTCTTGGGTTTTCTCAGTGTGGACGCCTGCAGGATCCCTGGATCTCACGAGAGCTTTGCTTCAGTACTGCGCCATGACACTACAGACACCAGCTTAGTTTCTCAGAGCAGAGATGTGTAAGTGTAAAAATGCACATTGGATTTAGAAAACAACACAGGAGATACATGTAATGTCACGTAATGTTTTTGTATTTATTATCTATTGTATAGTAGTTCTGTGGCTATATTGTTAAAGTAGATCATTAGAATTCATTTCATAAGTGACTTGACATTCTTTAAAATTTTTAAATTGTATTTTATTTTGAGTACTTAACTGCATGTGTGTGTGTTTGTGTGTGTGTGTGTGTGTGTGTGTGTGTATGGTACTCATATAGTACCCTCAGAGGCCAGGAAGGGCATCAGGTCCCCTAGAACTGGAGTTACAGATGGTTGTGAGCTACCATGTGGATGCTGGGAACCGAACCAGGGTCACTGCAAGAGCAGGCAGTGCTCTAACCACTGAGCGGTCTCTTCAGCCCCCTCCATTGGAGAATGTTGACCTATAAGTAATGAAGGAACTGGGAGAGGCCTTGGGGTAGAACCAGAGGCTTTGCCTCCTTCTAACCACCTGTCCTCAGGCATTACAGACAGTGGGGTACAAAGTACCTATGAAAGTTGCGCCCACAGCACCTGGGGCCTCCTATCTAGATCAGAAAAGGCCTTCTTTGTGGCTTGCCACCATAGGATTATCTGAGCACTTCATTAAGTATTTCTGATCACAGGTGACACACTGTTAGGATATTTTTTGCCGACACCCGAAAGGCTGGGGTTGTCTGGATGTGGAAGAAGGCAGCGTGTAGATCTGTGTATGAACGAGAGCACTAAGCTGCAATGCTCTCGCTGCAGACTGGCTTAGACAGGTGGGAGGACATTCTTATCAAAATGTTTAGAGAGAGGCTTTTCTCTTCATTTCTGCAGAATTGATCTCCAAATGAAAATTTCCCTTGGCACACCAACATGCCCAAAACCCACGTGAAGCATAGCCTCCTGTTTTCAAGATAAGCCCCTTAGACACTGCGCCAGCATGTGCCACATGGTGTCCAAATGAAGCATGGGAATTAAAATAGATCGCCTGGGAGGACATGTTCACCGGCAGGGGAAGAAATCAGGTTAGCGCTGCATGAAAGACTTTTCCTGGGGAGATACTACATACATTTCCGCTCATCCCGCACAGGGAGCCCAGGACAGAGCAAAGAAAGGACTGACTTGGTGAACCTGAACCAATGTGTTTTATCGGGGTTACTTACGGGAGTATGGGTGAGGGGGGACTCACAGGAGCAGAAATGACTCAAAGGCAGCTGCATCATCAAAGCCCACCCCAGCATGGGTGACAGCTCACAGAGCTGGGGACCTGGGGCACACTAAACAGCCTGCAGGCAGCTATAGTTAGTTATTTTTATTTTTTGGCTCTTTACTCTTTTGGGGGGCCCCCACCCAGCTCCAAGGCTTATGAATGCCAGGCCTTAGCTTGACTTGATTCTCATCAGCTTTTCTTAACTTAAATTATCCTGTCTACCTTTTGCCTCTGGACTTTTACCTTTCTCTATTTCTGCATATCTTTTATTTCCTTCTCATTCCGTGTCTGACTGTCTGGCTGTGTGGCTGGCCCCTGGAGGAGTCCTCTCCTCCTTTTCTCATTCCTGTATCTCTTTTCTCTCTTTTTTCTCCTTCTATGCATTCTTTTTGTCTGCCAGTCCCGCCTACGCAACATAAAGAACGCAACACATCTTTGCATCATTAAACAAAGTTTCCACAGCACAAACAAATGTAATACACCTTAAAATACTATTCCACAACAGGCACCTTAGCAGGTTGGACAGTGTCCTTTCCAGGTGACTCAGTTGGTCTAAACCTCTTCCAGGCATCTCACTTGGTCTCTACTTCTTCCAGGTAGCCAGTCTGGCCTCAGAGTCTCTGCAGCTCTCCTCGTCTGAGTAATCTACTTCATGGCTCTGTTGGATGCACAGGGACGCTCGGCCATTGTTGCTTACTCTGACAGGGAGGGGTTTAGTGAATCTGGTTAGTTTCAGGGACTTCCTGAAGCTGTTTTGAGTGGTTTACCTTCTTATTTAAGGAGCCTCCCCACAGGATGGAATGTTTCCATCTCAGAGAAAACCATTACAGAATAGTTAGGCACCAAAAAAAAAAAAATCAAAACCAAAACCAAAAAACCTCAGGTGGTTCACTGAGAGGAAATAACTGTTTCTCTTTTAAGTATTAAGTATTTTGGGGGACAGAATTTGATGAAAAGTGGCAGAAGCAGAAAACAAAGGGTTACTAGGGATTGACTGTTGGCTCACACTTGAGGGCTGTCAGGCCCTCATAGGAGGGAAGGTGTGGCTGCTGGAGAGGCTGGAACCCTTGGCTAAGGTAGTAGGTGTGGCTTATTACATCTTAGCTCAGAGCTTCTCAGCCTTCCTGATGCTGCTAACCTTTTAATACAGTTCCTCATGTTGTGATGACCAGCCCCCCAACCACAAAATTATTTCCATTGCTATTTCCTAATTGTAATTTTACAACTGTTATGACTCATAATATGAATATCTGATATGCAGGATGTCTGGTATGTGACCCCTATGAAGGGGTCGTGGCCCACAGGTTGAGAATCAATGTCTTACCTGATTAGGAAGCGGAGAGCTTGGTCCAGAGCCAGAAGCAGATATCAGCTTCAAGTCCATCCCCCAGGAACTCACTTCTGCTAAGTAAGCCAAAAGGATACTACAAATGCCCAAAGCAACACCATTGACTAGGGGACCAAGATATCAAACTCAGGAACTTGCAGGGGACATTCCGCAGGCAAACAAACCGTAGCAGCTATGATAACAAATGTGAACAGACTATTTATGATAGAATTACAAAGTCCACATGGCTCTTGTCGTAAAATGCAAGTCTTAAGGAAAGTAGCACTCGGCACCATGGCGTTGCCTCTGTCTTTTGGGAGATATTTGAGGGAAGGTTTGAGAAGCCTGCATTGCAAATGCGGGCAGGGTATGGAGGAGCCACACAGTAAGACAATGTTCCGAAAGGAAGGAAGAATTCCTGAAAGGAGGGAAAAGATGACCCATGCAAAGCAGGAATTTAACAGAAATGAATCTGGCAGAATTGTAACAATTAGCTTGGAAGACAAAACCTGCTAGACTGGAAATAGGGACCCATCTGGAGTTAGCTGGCTGGTGACAATTTCAGTGGCATAAAATGTGGATAGAGGTGTTCTCCGACTGCAGAACCTGTTACCCAGTTTACTAATAGAGTTGATTGGGTTGATTTGGCTGGCTGAGGTCACCTTTCCGCTGAAAGAGGCAATCTTCCCATAGAGAGGAGTGTTCTTTGCTGAAGGGTTGATGAGTAAATCAGATTGACCTGTGGGGATTGTCTTAACATAGGTCAGGGAGGGCCGGTCCACTGTGGGTGACGCCATTCCCTGAGCAGGCAGTCTTGGGATGTGTAAGGAAGTGGCAAGCTGGCTCCTGGGCAGTGAGTGATCTGGTTAGCGCTCACCCTGCAAGGGGTCGCTGTCAAGCCTGCTTCCAGGTTCCTGCCCAGACTTCCTTTAGTGAGGAACTGCAAGCTGTGAGCTGGAAGATGCTGCTTTTGATCAGGGTGTTTTCTGGTAGCAACAGAGCAAGTGTTATCTGATTTCCATCTAGGAAACTGAAAACTGGTAGTCAGAATAGTCAGTGACCTCAGGTGTACAGACCCACCTGTTCCTTAGTCTTTTTTTAAAATTTATTTATTTATTCTGCATACAATGTGCTGCTGGCATGTATGCCCACACAGCAGAAGAGGGCACCAGATCTCATTACAGATGGTTGTGAGCCACAATGTGGTTTCTGTGAATTGAACTCAGGTCCTCTGGAAGAGCAGACAGTGCTCTTAACCTCTGAGACATCTCTCCAGCCCCCTGTTCCTTAGTCTGTAAAGCAAGCACACTGCCCAGTCCTTATTCGCTTACTGAAACAAACCATCTGGGTCCATGTGCTTTGCCCAAGAAACAAACATAACAAGATTTAAATACCAAGATCTGCAGGTGACTGCGTTCTGGAAAGGGTCTCATCCTGTGCCACAGTGGTAGATGACATCACCTAAGAGAAGAATGTGACATGGAAATGCTAACTACTTGAGTCAAGATGCCAAACTCACAGGATGGTTCCACTTACAGTAGCTTGCTTTTCCGGTAGCAAATTCATTGTTGCAAGACCCAGCCCGCTCTCTAGAGCCAGGCCCCAAGTGGTGTCCCCACAACCTAGGTTCCATCACCTCTCACTACTGCCACATCAGATACCAAGCTTCTGGCCCATGAGCCTTCCGGGGACAAGCCATTTCCACACTACAGCAGCCAGGCACTGTGAGAACACAGGCTCATGTTCAGAGAAAGAGGCCCTTAGAGAGAGAGGTTGCTCTACCCAGGTCCAGAGCTGGGGATCACGACGGCTCAGGACTGTGTGTGTGTATCTGACCATCTATGCCAATCACGCTGCTTCAGTCAGTGTTGGAGAGGCTCATGGTCAGTATCTTTAACTTTCAGAAGACTCTTAAGAGCTCTGAGAATCTAAGCTGGCGTCCTCAGAATGTTAGCTACTTTGTGTGACAGTTGCCTATCATAATTCACCCTCCTAACTGGGGCCCAAACAGGATGGCTTCCTCTTCTGCAGACAGACATTGACCTGGGCCTATTAATCCAAGACACATCAGCACTGGCCTAATTTATGGAGGACGTGTCAGGTAAGGTAAATCACATTTGGGAGCCAGAGAGATGGCTCAGCAGTTAAGAGCACTTGTTGCCCTTGTAGAGAACTTGGGTTTGGTCCCAGCCCTTGCATGGTGGTTCACAACTGTCTGTCTGTAACTCCATTTAAAAAACAAACTTCTTATTAAAGAAAGGAAGGAAAGAAAGAAGGAAGAAAGAAAAACAGTACATATCAAAATTAAGTGTAACTCCAGTTCCTGGGGATCTGACGCCCTCTTCTGGCCTCTGGAGGCATTCCATGCATGTGGTGTGCAGACATACATGCAGGCAAAACATTCACAACAGGTAAAAATCATTGTTAAAAACTGGAAAAAGAAAAATCACATTTGCAAGAAATGAATTGATCATGTATATTTTCACTCATTTTTAAAAAATGATTTTTTCAGTTCACAACTAAGTCAAAAAGGAGCAGGATGGCTTCCTGCCCTGACAAAGAAAAGTGTGGCTGGTCCCTTTCTTGTCTGTTAAACAAACAAGATTTTAAGGAATTTCCCTACCAGACTCCAGAACTTGGCAGTAGTTTCCAACTCTACAGTCCTTTGCTAACTGAAAAAGCAATCTAGCTCCATTTGGTGTGTGCCAGAGCAAAACGATAGCTTTGGCATGGTGTCGATAGAAAGGATAATTGAAATATTCATTTTCTTAAAATACTTTGTCTTCTATCTCTGTGGTGTCCTCATTTTTTATTGTATCATAGCATAGTGTGTGTGTGTGTGTGTGTGTGTGCGCACGCGCAGGTGCACGCACCTATCTGTATGTGCACTATGGGCATGCAGGTGAGTGTGTGTGTGCGCGCACACACCTGCTTGTCTGTATGTGCACCACGGGCATGCAGGTGTGTGTGTGTGTGTGTGTGTGTGTGTGTGCGCGCGCGCG
>LOEQ01001045.1:248021-265665 GCA_001685075.1 Bramus lutescens
GTGTGGCAGACCAGAACTGCTCATATTATGGCCAAGAGCAGAAGAGAGGGAGGAGAGGTCCCACTAACGCCTTCAAAAACATTTCCCAATGACCTGGGAACCTGCCTCTAGAGCCCTCCTCAAAGCTTCTACCACCTCCTAATATTGCCAGTCTTGGAATAAAGGCCCTTCCATGCAGGCCGTAAGATGCTTAAGAGGCAGTCATAGCCATGGTCATGCTTGCTGTCTCCTGGGAAAGTGGATGTCTGAGGGCTTTTATTGCTGTGATGAAACACCACGACCAAAAAGCAAGTTGAGGAGGAAAGGGTTTATCTGGCTTACACTTCCATTTCGTTGTTCATCATTGAAGAAAGTCAGGACAGGGATTCAGTCAGAGCAGGAAGCCATAGGCAGGAGCAGATGCAGAGGCCATGGAGGGATGCTGCTTACTGGCTTGCTTCCCATGGCTTGCTCAGCCTGTTTTCTTATAGAACCCGGGACCACCAGCCCAGGGGTGTCCCCACCCACAAAAGGCTGGGCCCTCCCCCATCAATCACCAATTAAGAAAATGCCTTACAGCGGCATCTTCTCCATTGAGGTTCCCTCCTTTCAGACGACCCCAGTTTGTAACAAGTTGACATTAGACTAGCCAGCACAGTGGGTTTATCCCAGGTTGGTTACTCTTCATGGTCAACGAGTCACTATGGAAACACATCACTGGTCGTGTCTATGAATGAGGGTGTGCCCAGGGAAGTCTGACCCATCCTGAATGTGGGTCTTCTTGCTGTGTCATTCTGGAACAGAAAACAGAAGGTCAGAGAGAGTAAGAAAGTCCAAACTCGCTTTATCAAGGTGCTTCCTCCTGTGGGATCTGACTCATTCTTACATGTCTCCTCTGTGGACGAGGGCTCTGTCCTTGTGACAGTCACCTCTGCCAGGCTCTATCTCCAGCATTGTTGTTTTGGGGATCAGTGAACTTTATGGGACACATGTAGATGATAACATTCTCAGGATGAAAGCTTGACCTGAGGTATCTGTCAGGCCCCATGTCACCAGCCCTGGCATCTAGAGGAGCTCCTGGACTCTCTTCATTCTGGACCTACCCAGCTTCTATCCCAAACACATCCTATTCATCTGGAAAGGTTCCTCCCAGGCCCCTCATCCTCCTCACACCCCTCTCCAAGGTCAGTTCTTACATATCTTGTTGGTAGAATTTTCCTCTCATTTATTATTAAACTTGCTGGAATAGTGACTGTTGGGATTGCGTTAACTTGCATGGATCTCCTGTCCTCATGTAGACGGCATGGTCCTCATGCCTTACAGCAATATGCCAGGCATGGAGTGACAGAAAGGGTGAGCGATTGAAGGGCTAGGTGGGAGTAGAGGCTGGGAGCTCTGGGCTAGCTTCCATCCTCCTGCCCAGGCGACTCTCAGTGGTGGCACGGATCCGTCTCGTGAGCCTGCTACCTCTGCTGTCTCAGCGCCAGGCTGATGTCTCTACAGGGACTTCTCGCCTTACTGCCCGTAGGCTTCCTCCGCATTCCCTTCCAATCCTAGTGAGCTGTTAACCCTGGCTCCTTTCTGTTAGGAGCTCCTAATGTGGGGATGGCCACTTCCTCCTGGCCCGCTGGGACTCTGCCAGGAAACAGTGGGTTTTAACACATGTTGAGTTGACTGAACTAAGTAGATGGAGTGGGTCTGTTTATACTCTCTAAGTCAAGGTATTTCTAGCAGGCAACAACAGAATAACAATTCTGTAAGGAAAACAGTACTTACTGATGGGCAAGTCTGTCTGTGGGATCCCTCCTCTAACAGCACCCCAGGAATGAAGGCTGCTGTTCCCAGAGACCAGCCTGCTAACCACGGCACGATGGAACATTCTGCCATCACCTCCGTCTTTAAGGAGAGTGTAGTAGGCCACCATGACTGGGATAAATGATCACACATGGAAGGCTTAAAACACACAAACTCAAAACAAAAAAACCAAACCAGACCAAACCAAACAAAATAAAGAAAAAAGGACAAACTCTTTGTTTCACTGTTTTGAGAAATCTACAACAGGGGTCAGTGGGGTGCATGCCTTCCAGGGTACTAGGGGAGAGGCCTGTCCCTAGTTTTTTGAGCTTCCTGCTGCCTGATATCTCTGGCTCCTGGATGCATCTTCTCCTTCATGGCATATCTTAGGGTTGATGGTGACCCTGGCTTCCCTCATATAGACCCAGTATGTCTACTGTAGGTCTGCCAGATAACCCGGGAGACTCTCCCCACCTGAGGGTCTTTAACTGAGTCAGATCTGCCAAGTTCTTTCACCATGTCAGGTGGCATGCTCACTGGCTCCTGAGACTGGTAGATAGATTGGCATCTTTGGAGGGGGGGTTGTACCACCTTGAACATGCCTGATCTCAACAGTGGATGGAGGCCATTATTCTGTTTCTACAACAAAGAAATCAAGAAGAAACAGTCTCCTGCTATTGCTTGCTCTTTGTAGCTGCCCATTTAACACTTCTGGGTTAAAGTGGGTCTTCAAAAGTGAGATGCATGGTCCCATCGTCTGTTAGTAGAACAATCTTCCTGGAGGTTTGAGAACAGTCCTCTGAGGTCACCGATTACTTCTCAGTTCCGGTGTCCCCTGATGGCAGTTTTCTGAAGAGCTTCTGAACACTGGACTGTCACTGAGTGGCTGGTTGTTCCCCTAGGAAAGCCTGTGAGGCAGCATTTTCTACTATCACCAGAGGAAATCACGTCAGAGAGGAGTTTTGACTGGAAAGAATGGAATTAAGGATGCTTCCTGCCACAGAATACGCAGTAGGCATACAATAGTTTCATTCCCAGGCTACTTCTAAGTTCCTTGGCTACCCAGCTGGCATCTGTGTACATCCTGGGTACCTGCTGGGAAGGCAGAGCTGAACCTCTTGATGGTCCTGAGGGTCACAGAAGCCCTAACATGTAAACGCACAATTGCCCTGACTGTCAGGAGGTGTGCAGAGAGGAGGGCCCTGAGCAGAGAGGACTCTGGATGGGTTTCACCTCTGATGGGAACCGCTAGACAGAGACATGGCTGAGGAGCTTACGGGCCATCAGGATACCCCAGTGCATGTAGGATGGAGGGGCCGGCTACGCGGGGCCCGAAGCTGGTCAAGTGTAGAGAGCCGAGGAAGATGCCAGCTGTGCAGGATCATGGGAAGATGAGATTTTCTCTCCTCAGAGGCAGCACTGTCCCCTTGCCCCACACTGCCTTATTCTTGTCTGCCTCTGGGATCTCAGTCTTTCTGTTGGTTTTAGAGACAGACTCCCATCATGTAGATCTGGCTGAGCTAGAACTCCTGATGTAGTCTCAGCTGGCCTCAAGCTTGCGATTGTCCTGCCTCTGCCTACCAAGTACTGGGGTTACAGGCCCATTCCTGACCCTTGGGTCTTAATAAATAGTCAGTTTAAAATAAGGCAGGATGTGTTTCCCCGGGGGCATCTAAAGCGCCGGGATGTGAGTGAACATGCATGGTACTGAGGTGTCTGTGCTGCTAGCTTCTCCAGGGACTCACGCTACAACCTTGGATCTTGAGCTCAGTATTGGAGCAATGCTGCTGCCAGGGCTCCAGGCTTACAGGAGAGCGGCATGGCTTTCCCTTTGTCGGAAGCAGATTCGTTTCCCCAATTCTGATTGCATCCCGTAGTTCTGACACCAGGTAGCTGTAGAATTGGAGCAAATCATTTAACCTCACTGAGTCTCCCGTTCTGACTGACAATAATAGCCTCCTCTCTGCCTGTTGACAGGATTAAAGGAGCCAGTATATGTAAAGTTCCCAGGCCAGAGCGGAGAGCTTAGCTGCCAACTATCATTGCTGGGAAATTCTGCCCAAGGGAAGTTTTAACTACAGGCCGGTTCTCTTGCTCTCATCCCAGCGTTTGCTTCCAAGACAATTAACAGACCAGAGAGTTCTGCTACCTATCAGCCACTGGTGGTCAACAGACTCCTGATGTTGGCAAAAATATTGTCTCTAGAAGCTGGGCCACTTGGGCAGGTGCCAGCTGGTTGCTTCATAGCTCCGGGTACAGTCCAATCGGTGACAGTTATGCAAGATGCTAGCTTAAATATTTACTAGTTCATGGCCTCCTCAGTGTGGCAGGGCAAGGCAGAAAACTTGAGAAGCAGGGTGGCTTTGGCACCCTCTGCTCCTAGCCTGGTAGAACATATGTCTCGATGGGTGCATCCTTGCCAACTGGCAAGTCTATTGCTTTGAAAAAACATAGCACAGGGCTGGAGAGATGACTCAGAGGTTAAGAGCACTGACTGTTCTTCCAAAGGTCCTGAGTTCAATTCCCAGCAACCACATGGTGGCTCACAACCATGTATAATGAGGTCTGGTGCTCTCTTCTGGCCTTCATGCATACACACAGACAAAATATTGTATACATAATAAACAAACAAACAAACAAATAAATATTTTAAAAAAACAACAGAAGAAGAAGGAGGAAGAAGAAGGCTGGCTGGCGTGCCTTTTACGTAAGAGCATTTGTGAGTCATTTAAGATCTAAACCGTCACAGGGCTACTTAAGCCTCCTAATGCACCAAATTTAAATGTGTGAACCTCTTCCCCCAGCCATCTACCTAAGTCCTCCGAGGGAAATTAGAAGATACATCCTGCCTTTTGAAAATCAGAAAACGAGGGCTTTGTGTATCCCACACAAAATCAAAACGTGTAGGAGACATTAGTGCTTGGAGCTGTCGAAATGAACAGCAACTCTTAGGAGAGGCATTGTAGAAAATGCCATGGCTTGGGAAGTCTAGCAGAAATTTTGAAAATTTTCCTGGGAAGGTAACCTGAGGCCACAGAAGAAAGGTCTCTGCTGCCTGTTTTATTTTGTGTGTGTTCTGTTCTGTTCCAGAAAGAACTTGCGGTAGCTTATCGAAAGGATACAAAGCAGAAGTTTCAACGTACACTAAAAGGGACGGAAAGGTCTGTGTGACACAGCAGGAGCTAGGAGGAGACCTGCTTGAAGGCTTAAACACTTCCGTCCAATGGGCTGCCAGCCCTGGGAACTATCAGAGCAAGGAAGACAGAGGAGTGCATAGCGTCAAAGCAGATCAATTGCTCAGGAGAGCGGTATTTTTGGAGAGCAGGAGAGAGAGGCCTTTCTCCTGCAGGCCTCCCCTCACCATCTGTAAACACAGGAAAGCTACAGTCCTATAGCATCCTGCCTTGGCTGCAGTCTCCTGCAGCCCTGAGATACAGCTAGGGGTCCAGCTCAGTTTGTTCCCAAATGCTCTGTATAAGGCACATTTTCTATTATTTTTTCTTTTATTTTATGTGTATGAATGTTTTGTCTGCATTTATGTCTGTGTACTAACTACATGCAGTGTCCAAGGAGGCCAGAAGAAGGCATTAGCTCTCCTAGGACTGGAGTTACAAATGGCTGTGAGCCACCATGCTGGTTCTGGGACTCGAACTTGGATCCTATGGAAGAGGTACAAACCTTTCATAATTTGGCTTAGAGACCAAGCATCTAGAAGATCTGGCCAGGCACTATTTTTAGCCTCTACTTGCATCTTGACAAGTGTGAGGTGCCGTATGAGACTGAGACATGAGAACATGAGAGAAGATCGGTCTGCTGTGTGCTGAGCACCTGGGCAAAGTTCTGGTACCTCTTTTCTTCTATGTCGGTGCTGGTCGGTCACATCAAGGCGTTGTCCTTGTTAGATTATCACTACCCCAGAGCATCATCCCAGCCCATCACACTGTGCCTGCAAAACCCTCCAACCCTTAGCCTGCTGGGGCAGGGCTCGACTCTCCAATCTTTGTACACTTGAGACCCGTCCCAGAGGATGGGACCCGGTGAATGATTTACCTGTACACCATAGCCCTTCTGTTTCTTACACCAGTCAGATGCTGCTGCGGAAGCGTTCTCATGCTAGAGGGTAAACAAACCTAAAACTTTTGGTGGGAGCCTGGGGCTTTCCTTTCCTGGAGGCCGTTGGGGAGCATAAAGGGTAAAGCTCAGGCTCCATCCTTCAGTGCTCCAGTGAAGTGCTCCTGGGTTGGCAGAGCAGAGGCGCCATCTAGTGGTCACTCCCAGAATATCCACATGCTCCTTTAGTGCGGCACTAATGACCTGGGGGCGTGTCCAACACTCATGCCAAAGGTTAATTAAGAGATGGGGGCATCTCTGGCTCCCTATGTTCAACCTGGCTAAGCGTTCTGTGTGGGTGGCTGTAAGGGTCTGTGTAAATGGGGCGTCAATTTAGACAAGGGACTCAGCTAATTAATTGGGAGGTGACAAACTGCCACCTGGTATCCTCAAGATCTGAGTTCCGTCTGGGACATAAATGTCCCAGAAGCATTGTGTTGCCTCTCCTGTCTGGCTCCCCCTGATTCTGCATTGCCTACAGTCCACTTCTGCCTGGCAGGACCTTGCAATTATCAAGTAGAAGACCCACCAAAAAGGGGGTACCTTTTCTGAGCCAGGGGTGAGAATTCCAGCTTGGTTGAGACTGGGTCCCTGAAGAATTTATCTCTCCTGGGCAGGCCAGATGGGGAACACCCACCAGCAGAGGTGGATGGAGACTGCCTTGATGTGGGCACAGAACCCAGAGAAGAGACGTTGATCTGGACGCCAGCCTCCAGATGCGGCTGCTCAGACTGCGCCTCAGTGGTCAATCCAGAAGATTCCCTTCTTAGGATACCCCAGATATCCTCAGAGAAGGGTGAGGCTTCCAAGCTCAGTATGTCTACTCAGTGTTCTCCGATGGGTGGTATGTGTGCCTCTGAGTTTCCTGATTGGATAGCTGCCCTGCCTCTGTGAGACCCACTCAGCCATATGCCCCTCACTTCATCCTGGTTACTCTGCCAGAGATCCCAATGAGACAGAGTTGACAGTACCAGCCAGTCAGTGCCCAAGGCATGCTGGAACCCTGAAACCCTTCCAGGGTGAGATAATGGGGGTCTTTCCATCATAAGAGTGTGGGCCTCACGGCTGCCATGAGGGCCTTTGTGTCAGGTTAGACCCTCTGACTAGATCGAGGCAAGGAGGATAGGATCCTCAGGTGTGGAGAGGGAGAGGTGGATGATGGGCTAGCAATAGAGCTTTGAAAAAAAATTTTGGGGGGTCCCCTCTAACTTCTACTTCAGATCTGCCCCCCCCCGAGTCCAGCCTCTCATGAGTTCACCTGACCTGCTCAAGAAAACCTAACCGGTAGCTGCATTCAGTGTGCTGGAAGGCGCTGTGTGCAGGTGCCTGCCCAGACCCACATGGCTGTGGCACAGTGAACCCTTCAGAGGACGGAGTGACTCTGCCCCCCCATCACCCTGATGGCATCAGTCGTAGGAGTGGTGTCCATCCCCCACCTGGCAGAGGCTAGTCGGCACCGTGCCACCTGGAGACCGTCACAGTTCCTACAGGCATTCCAACCCCTCTGCGGACATCGCTAACCATGCCCAGCTGGGGAGAGAGCAGACAGCAGCTGGGACTCGGACCTCTCCTATGGAAACGCTCCACCGCTGAACGAGTCTGAACTGGCTCATAGAGGCTAGATATGCAGAGACTAGGGCTGACCAAGCTCGGTTATGCAGAAAAGAAACGCAAGATTAAGGGCTCGTGGACATTCCCCAACACTCATGTGTGCGGAGCCATTTAGTCCACAGACGACTCCACACTCTAGGTCTTATGCTCATTCTCATTTTATATGCAAAGGAAATGATACACAGAAATGTTTAGCAACCGGCCAAAGGCGCACAGCAACAAAGAGGCGGAACTGGGCTTTGATCCCACGCAGAACAGAAGACCTGCATTCTGTACTGGGTACTGGGATGGCTCTATGCTGGGAAATGATAAGAGTTTAGACACCGGGGTTGGAGAGCTCTGGGTTCATGTCCCGAGTCTCTTCCTTCTAAGTGACCGTTAGTTTCTATCAGCCTACCAGGGTTGCTCAGCGGAGTAGTGAGTGATGAGGGAAGCCTGACTTTGTAAAAGGATGTGCTTCAAATGGGCTAAAGCGTCAGATTAACACACATTTAACCAACACGAAACTTTCTACCGCCATTCTTTGTGTAAAGCCCCACTTTCTCGTATTCGGGACAGTCCTAGAAAAATCATTCCCCAGGCCACGGAAGAGGATCTCAGTTCTGAAGACAGGGAAGGGGCTAAGGATTGTGGGTGGGAGTGGGGCCTGGGTTGGGTGCATAGATGGTTGTTTGTCTTAGAACATGACCTAGAAAAAGGAGGAATACAAGATACTTTCACGTACAGCACAACGCCCATCGAATGGTTAAGGGCCTTTTGTGGGGGCTTTGCTTTTAACAAACCTAAAGTTTTCCCTTCACTTTGCTGAAGCCATTAGGTGTCTTGTCTTCACAGAGGTGTTTTTCTGGCATGCTCGGCTATCCCCTTCTTGTGCTGGGGATGGGAGTGGAATGGACCAAGAGCTGCGCACGTCCTAGGCAGGGGGGGCTCCTTAGCTGAGCTACATTCAGCTCAGGTCTGCACCTGCAAACACACTTGATGAGCTACAAGTCCCCGAGCTTACACTTCACCTGGAGCCCTGTGCCACTGCCAAGGTCTAAGAAAAGCCTGGGGTGGATGACACCCCCTCCTTGTTGGTAGAATCAGAGCTTGCGTCACTTAAGATCCCACACGGAAGCACGTCTTTACACTCACAGGGCTAAATTTTTCCCAAACAGAAATTCAGAAATCACATTTTTCCTAGCAAGCACTACTGAAAATGCAGCAAGGAAGTGGATTTTAAAAAACAACCCAAAAGGTGATACTTACCTTCATTCTTCTGCATGTATATACACACATACATATGTGTGCATGCATGTATATATTTATATATGTGTGTATGCATATATGTATGTGTATTTGCATGCATGTGTATGTATGTTTGTATGCATATATGTGTGCATAAATGTGTGTGAGAACAGTTTGTGTAGGGTGTTTTCTTCACTCTCCACCTTATTTCTTACTTTTGTTTATTTTGTTTTATGAGCATGAGTGTTTTGCCTGTGTGCATGTATATACACCACATGCACGCAGAGCCTGTGAAGGTCAGAAGAGGTCACAGGATCCCTTGGAGTTGAAGCTACAGATGGTTGTGAGCTGCCCCACGGGTACTGGGAATCTAACCTGGGCTGTCTATAAAAGCAACAAGCGCTCTTAACTGCTGGGCGTTCTCACCAGCCCCTCCACCTCACTTTTGGAGGCAGAGTCACTCACTGAACCTGGAGCTCACTAGTTTCACTAGACTGGCTGGCCACNNNNGCAGAGGCTCTGTTGTCGCCATTGTCCCAAGCTACAATCGCAGGTGTTTGTCCTTGCACCTGGTTTTTTACATGGGTTCTGGGGGAGTGAACTCAGCAAGCACTTTATCTACGAAGCTATCTCCAGAGCCCCCAAATGTTCTTCCTTATTCATGTATACATACTGAATATTTTCTGCCAGTACCTGTCATGAGTTAGACCAGCTAAAAGAGCAGAGCCAGACCAAGAAAGATATCGACCGTGTTTCTCCTTCTGATTTCAGAACAAGTCTGTTTTGATGAGCCAGTAGTTTTCATAGGTAAGGTAGGAAGTGACTCGCTGGGGTGGGATGCCACAGGAGCGGAGTTGTGGCTGCCATGTCGGAACCAGTCACATGAACTGTAGGTTAGTAAATGGGCTGGGTAGCTGTCGGTGGAGGGCCGCTTTGACACGGCAGGGGTAAAGGCCCTGAGGCAGGAGTCACTCAGTGTGCCCCCAAGGAGCAGAAGGGGGGAAGAATGAGCAAACAGTCTCAGAGAGGTCAAGTCAGAAGGCAAGTGCCACAGGGAGAGGCGGAGCTCATGGGCGATGCCTGGGGACTGAGGCAGGTTTGTAAGGAAGGAAGAGAACCAACTGACTTGTGTTTTACAGGATCCTTGACTTGGTGCAAAAATAGTAAATACAGGCGAACACAGAAGACGGGAGGAGGCTAAACGGAAATAGCGGGCCCAGGTGATCTGACTGGAGGACGGGGAAAGGGGGGCTGTTAGGGAAGAGGAAGGAATAAATACCGAAGAAGAGGGTGAGCAAAATGACAGTAAAGGTGTCTGAAAAAGTCACAGTCACGGCTTCTTAATTTGTTTTTTTCTTCTACTAGGCAGGACTGTCATTGGATGAAGTGTCTCAGCTGCCTTGGCAACTGGAGCGAGTGAATTAACCATGCTTTTATTTTTGGATGCTTTTACATCATGGGTATTGAAGTCACAAGTGTCACATGATGGAAGGACCTTTGAGTCACCCCCTTGGTGGAGGACTGATCAATCTAGAACATTCATGCTGCCCTTTGAGTGAGTGAAAATTAAGCTTTCATTGGAGTTTTTTTTTTTTTCCTTTTGTCCTAGCAATTGGCCCATTCTGACAGTAACAATTGCTGGCTCCCAGCAGACGAAAGCCTTTGGGTTAACTGATGGGTCACACGGGTCCTAAATGACAGCATATCCAGTGGTTTGAAGCCTGGCCAGATCAAGTCTGATGTGAGAACAGTGAGGGAGAAGTAAAGGCAAAAGTCTGGCCATCTGGGATGGGTTGGTGTCAGGAAGAGGCGCCTGCCACCCAGGGAGGAAGACGAGTCAAGAGCCTTGACCTTACACGTGCCACCAACCCCCAAGGCCAGGCTTAGCGAACCTACAGAGGGGACTCAGAAGAAAGAAATGAAACTCCAGGCATGGTGGTACACACCTGTGATCCAAGCATGTGAGCCCCCAGGGAGCTGAGGCAGGAGGATTAAGAGTTTGACGGGCAGTTGGGGCTACAAACTGAGACCCTGGAAGGAAGGAGGGAGGGAGGGAGGGGGGAGGGAGGGAAAAACCACATAGGACGTAGTACTTCATGGTGACCTCTGCGTCATTCACTCATCCATCCATCCATTCACTGAGCTCCTGTACCGTTCCAGATGCCAGACACTGGAGCAAGCTCTGGGAACGAAGGAAACAACCAGCTGAGGGACCTGAGACTGGATCAGGGGAGGTCACTTAGCCCGTTTTCTGCCACTGAGAATGCCCAAGATAAACAACTTACAAGGAGGAAATGTTTGTTTTGGTTTCGACTTCAGTTGGCTCCTGCTGCTTTGACCCGCATGACAGGAACACCCCCGGAGCAAACATGTTCATCTCATGGCAGCTAAGAAAGAGAGTGGTGGGGTGGGGTGGGGAGGAGTGGGCTGGAGATCCAGACTCTCTTCCAAGGTCATACCTCCGCTGACCTAACTGTCCCACTAGGCCCTACTTCCTGAAGGTTCCTCAGCCTCTCAGTCATGCAGTAGGCCAGCAATCAGTTCTTTGACACGTCAGTTTGTGGGGGATGGTTAAGGCCCGGGTACACACGGCGAAGGGCTATGAAGGAGCTGACAGATATACAATCGAGGGATTTTGCTTTGCCAGGGAGCACGGGAAGAAGAGGGGTGACCAGAGTGGCGGGGAGTAGAACGCAAGCTTGTGAGAGTAGAGGAAGGCAGCGAAAGGAGCACTTATCCTTCTAGGCAGAGGGGGCAACTTATGCAAATGCCCTGTGGCAGTTGGGCTGTTCATGCAGGGGTAACTGAACAGCATGAGAGAAGGAGGAAGCCAGGGACAGCAGGGTGACCGGAGGCAGAGAGAAAGGGGCAGGGTTTTGAGTTGTCATCTTCTAGGTCTCAATAGGAATGTTCTGGACATGTGTGCAGGGTGTTGTTTTGATGACAGTAATTGATGTGGGATACCCAGGCCACTGTGGATGGCACCACCTAGGCAGAAGGTAGTGGAGTTCGTAAGTGCATAACAGGATAGGCCCTAAGAAAAGCAGGTACCAACTCCCTGTTCTTGACTGTGGGGTAACTAGCTGCTTCAGGTCCCTAGCTTGAATTCCGTCAGTGACAGACTCCAGCCTAGAGTTTTTATCAGGGTGTTTTATCACAGCAACAGGAATTAACCTAGAACCCTGCTACCTGCTGTGTTTTAGGGGACCCACCTCCATCTTCCACACTGGAAAAGTTCTGTGGGTGGCTCTTTCTAGACTTGTCCCTGGTGGGTGGCATCTTCTTGAAGCTGACGCAGCTCAGAGAAGAGGGCTTCACCCCTCCCACCTTCTTCTCCAACACCCCCCAGGACAGTGGATTCAGACACAGGACCAAGCATCCTAATACTGCCGGCAGCTGGTGTGTGCAGTGCGACTGAATCTTTACTTTATTGCTAGAATTTTCTGTCCTTGGTTCCCATTGATCCAAACCAGAAGCTTGCATCCAGAAGTCTTATCATCTTGGAATATTGGGAATGGAGGGGAAACAGCCCTGGTCCTGAGCAGGGAGCAGGCCCCGTGGAACCTGCCTTGTGCACAGTGCCTGGAGACAGAGTCGTCCCAGTGCGCCCAGATCCTGACATACCAGCTGCAATAGCTGTGCCTTGTTACCCACTCCGATCAATCCTAACTTTTAGATGTCACCTAAGCCATGCTGCATGTTGCTGGCCACACCAGCCATACTAGCCAGGTGCAGGGGCCACAATTTGCAGGCCTTTTTTGGAAGACATATCATCACTTCCTTCCTATCAGATCAACTTCTGAGACTGAGAACTAACAAGAGGAATCTCAGAGCTGGGTAAATGTTGAAAGCTCAGAGAAGCAGAGCAGCCAGCGACTAAAGCTCTTACTGCGACGACATCTCCAGACAGAAAAGAGGCTGTGCTACTGTCTCCTCCTGTCTTACATTCCTCTCTCCACCCAGTCATGTCACTTCCTGTCTGTCTGTACAGACCTCCAGACCTCTATGGTTAACTAGCGGCTAGCTGCACCCTCTGATCTTCAGGCAAGCTTTATTTGTTAGAATACAAACAAGGTATCATCATATTTCCCTTTTTCTTTAGTCTAAAATAGAAAAAAGTTATAAGAAAAACTATATATAGTATGTACAATAACTATATACAATATATAGGCAACAAATACATCAGCAATGTCTAGTCCATTAGCAATGATAAATTCAGAGAAAATACTCCACATCTATCCTATGTTGGTTAGTCCAAAAGGTTGTCCTAAATCATTTTCTATTCGAACTTGCATTGCCCAAACTGTCTTTTAATGTTTCTCAACCTTATATACATTTCTTTAGTGAATTTCTTTTCTGAATCTGGTAACAAGGAAAACTTACTATAACTATAATGTCTTCAACTCCATCAGAGACCTGAGAAGGGAATAATATTACCTGAGGAAACAGGAAGTGTGAGCAAGTGACTTCCAAAAACTGTGAGAAATGACAGAAACAGCTGGCTGCCTGGACAGTCATCCAAAGCCCATCTGCAATGTTGGGGCATCTATCTTTGGCATACAGGCTTAGCATATCTGACTAACTTTTCTGTGAGGGAGGATAGTCAGAAGGACTTACCTACCTTGTCTTGGCAAAGTTTGATAGTCCTTTTCTTTGTTGTGTCCTGCTTATCCAATTTGCACAGCATACTTTCAGCAGTCAAGGCAAGGGCACTTTCTTACCCAGTGGCTTACTTTTGTCACAAAGAACTGAACTCCATATGGAGTTTCTTTGGTGCCCATCATTTTCTCTGAAGTAGGTTGGCGCTGCCAGGAATAGAAATGTCTCATTGTTATAAAAGAACCTATGTTAGTAAAACATCTTAAATACCATATTATGTAGATCTCTGAAATGTTCAAAAATGACCTATCTAAAATATATCTCTGATCTTGAAAACATACCTAATGTGACTACAAGTGTGATTATAATAGATACTAATTGCTAACTTGCATTTGCTTATTATCCTAAATAGTTGGTAATAATAACTTTCAAGCACTAGAAATTTGCATTACATTGTTAAATGAGCTGTATAGGTAATACCTTGAACAACAATAGAAACATATATATAATATGTTCTAGCCAAAATAACTAAATTTGCATCAATGTACCAAAATCCATATTAATGTAAAATATTTGACTAGTACTTCCTTTTTGGTTTAAACATAGATTAAATAATCTACCTTTTAATCCTATTTCTATATTCCCCCTTTTTCTTTTCAGAGTAAACTCAATAATATACCTTTACACCCTAGCATCTCTATATCCCCCTTTTTTCTTTTCAAAACAATAACCTAACCCTTAATCAAAACTCCTTTGTTCAACTTTTTTTCCTGACCATTACCAATAACGACTTGTAACCACCCCCCCCCAAAACAATGACAAATATACATAACCCAATGAAAGACCAAAAACCACCCACCCCACCTCTTGGGAATGTGGGAATCATGCTCTAAAATTTAATTCCTTCTTTCTGAGGGTGATGGCATCTTTAAGAGATCCTGAAAAGATTTGGTTTAATTGTTAAGTCCTGGGAGAGGTAGCTGTATCATTTGTTGTCCAGTCTCTGTGTAATGGGAATGTGTAGGGCTTGTCTCAAGTCCTGGATAGAGTAGTCTGTGAGGCTGGATCATCTCAGCTAGCCATCTCGAAATTGTAGCAGTTTGTAGTTAAAAACCAATCTTTAGGTAGTGTTTTTCAGCTTGGTGGCATTATCATAGTTCTGGTGGAATTGTTATTGTGGGTCCCATCTCCTTTTGGAAACTTCAGAGGTCACTGTTAGGCATGGTCTTGGTTAACTACAATAAATTTAAACGTTTTAAATGTCATTTACAGCAGATCTCAGAGGTTAAAAGATCATATTTTGTTATGTCCATATAAAGTACAAAAACTTAATTCCTAGTTACCAGATGGAGACTCAAACCTGAAATCCTAGGAAGGTAGATGAAGCCTTCTTCTAGAATTAGTACTCTATATGACCATTAATATCATGACAAAAAGTTTAAAATATATAAACTAAATTTATAAATTATGAGATAATATTTATACCATAAGAAAAGCTGTTAAAGAGTCAAAATGAAACCAAAGGATTATGAGATTAGTGACAATACAATAGTCCTTTAATTCTGTCCCATATCAGGTGACTCTTCTGATATGAGACAGAGATTTTGGATTTTACTTTAATAAGCATGCTTAGGTTTAGAGGAGAGAGCCACACTCCAATTCCAAAGCTAGATTTAATTTTTAATTTGACTGAGACTACAAAAAGATAATTTTCATTGTCTGTAGAGAAAAGTAGAAACAACCATTTGAGAAGATTTATGAAATTTAAATCTGTTGGAGATGTGATATGCTAATAGTCCAAATCACTCTTTTTTCTTGGGACATTTTTTCCTAGATGATTTGTCCTTTTTCTTCAGATGTCTCATTTGAACAGTGGTCTTTGGATTACTTAGCTGGATGCATTTACTCTCCTGAAAAGACAAAAAGAAAACCCTTCCCCAACCCTAACTTTGGGGAGGTTCCCTTTTGGTAAGTTATATCTGATCCAACGAGAAGCATTTGTTAGTCATATAAGTAAGTTCAGATTGAATGGTCACACTGGTTGATGGACTATTACCTCTTCTAATCAAGAGGTCTCTCTTGTTCAAATTGAACCTTTATCAATTTTGATGGTATCTATAGCTTTTCTTCTCCTGTAGAAACAAAAGCAAAACCCCTTCCCCAATGTAACACATAACCTGGTTTCCATTCTGAAACTAACACATCTTTAAAGTATACAGGCTAATCTAATTCCATAGTTTTTTTCTGTTATTCAATGTCTCTCCGCAACTGCCATTCCTTTCTCATCAGCATTTAGAAAATTCAAAGTTAATAAAACATTATGCAATCTATTTCTGGGGATCTTTATTACCCCTTTCTGTTTATGTAGCATATCCTTTAGAGTTCAATTTGATCTTTCTATAACTGCTTGCCCTGTAGGATTGTGTGATATACCTGTAATATGCTTTATATAATAAGCAAAAAAAAACCTATTGCATTTTACTAGAGACATATGCTTGAGTGTTGTATGTCTTTATTTGTACTGTTATACCAATGATGGACTTAACTTCTTGCAAATGTGTGATTACCAAATCAGCCTTTTCCGAACTCAAAGCAGTTGCTTATTAAAAACCCGAATAGGTATCAATGGTATTGTGTGCATACATTAGTTTTCTAAATCCTACAAAATGGAGCACATTCATCTGCCACATTTCATTCCTTTGAGCTCCTTATAGGTTACTCCCTGCAGGTAGTGGTGTTTGGTTGTCTAACAAACAAATAGGACATTTCCTTATCATTTTCTTGACTTGATTCCGAGTGATGAAAAAAATCTTTTTTCAAACCTTTGTTACTGATATGAGTTTTTTCAATGAAATTCTGAATCCTCCAGCACATTTCCTATCAATAGTTGATCAATTTCTTTATTACCTTGTGCTAAAGGGTCTGGAAGATCTGTATGGGATCAGATGTGTGTTATATATTATATGGGATGATTCCTATTCCTGAATATTTCTTTCAACTGAAGAAATAATAGTCAATTCTGTATCATCTTGTATAAATTCAGCAGTTTCAATATGCAAAACAATTCTTTCTATATATAGCAAATCAGTAACTCAGTTAACATGGTCTGTAAAATCTATTAATACTATGAGAATGGCATATAATTCTGACTCTTGGATAGAATTATAAGGGCTTTGAGCCACTTTAGTTAAATTTCTGGTTTGTAACCTGCCTTTCCTGATTTATTTGCATCAGTAGAGAATGTAGGTGCTTCAGTTATTGGCGTTTCCCCTACAATGCAAGGAATGATCCAATTAGTTCTCTTTATAAATTGAATTCTCTTGCTTTGGGGATATTTGTTGTTAATCTCCCCCACCCCCAAATTACTGCAAGCTCATTGCCAAGATTCACTTAGCAAGGTCTGTTACGTTTCAGTTTCAATGCCCCCTCAGGTTTTAGAGAGAACACTATGGCAAGCAGGGGAACTCAGAAGAATCTGAGGGCAAATGAATTCTCCACTCTGTACTTTTTGCATCAGTTTCTTTATTCTTTTGCCATCCTCCATGGTTTCCAGTTTCTCTACACATTCAGACACAATCAGCAATTCTCTGACAACAGCAAGGTCATAAGACTTGCGTTTTTTAGGATCATAAAAACAGATAAGGGCTATACACAGCAGGTAACTGTCAGTTTACTTTTTGGCTCAGGGGAGGCATGACTTGTGGAATGCCCAAGCATATTGGAGAGGTGAAAAGGAGGCTGAAGAGGAGGGGACTATAATTTCTAAGATGGGAAAAGGGGAGCGCATGTATTAAACTACATTCTTAAGTGTGGCTAGTTAAGCTAAAGGTTTGTAATTAATAGATATAGACAAAAGAGGAAGAAATGCAGCAACACTGTTTTCTCTAAGCACTTTCTTTGCTCCCATGGCATCTGGGAGCAGTATCAGGGTAGCCATAGGAACTGGTATAAACTGCAGAAGGAAGCCTGTGGTGTTTATTCTGTAATAGCACTTTTGCCAAATATTAGCTGGCTAAAACAGGACCTCTCAGATCTAAAAATCAACATGTTACACCCTAAGCAGTTAGAACAAAGGGAAATTTATAGTTATGTAGTATAAAATCCGGGATCTGACCATTTTCAGCTTCCCTGGGCCAAGTGCTGGCCCCTGTTCCCATTGATGCTGACATGAGAAAGATTACTTTCCTCCAGAGCTGGTTAAGTAATCAATAGTGTTTTCTTTCTTTTTACTTTTTTTTAAATATTTATTTACTTATATTATGTATACAACATTCTGTCTATATGTCTGCAGGCCAGAAGAGGGCACCAGACCTCATTACAGATG
>LOEQ01001046.1:1161-19514 GCA_001685075.1 Bramus lutescens
GATTTACTCATTTCTTCAAACTTTTTGTTATTCTTCTCATCCATTTCTTTAAGGGAGTTTTTCATTTCCAGTTTAAGGGACTCTATCACTTTAATAATGTTATGTTTAAAAGTCTATTTCTTCTACATCTTCTGGATTAGGGTGTTCAAGTCTTCCTGTTGTATGGTCACTGGATTCTGGTGTTATCATGTTGTTTTTCAGATTGTTGGAAGAATTCTTGTATTGGTGCCTGTCCATCTCTTCCTTCAGATGCCCTCCTGAAGGACAAATCTTCTGGTACAGGATCTTCTGGTACAGAGACCTCACAGGCAAAAGGGAAGGCTTGCTGTGTGCAGATTCAGAGGAACAAAGAAAGTCCTGCAGCAGTTGCCCTCACCATTTTGTCCCCAGACCCTCAACCCTGAAGCAGGCTGAGTTGGGGAATCCTCTGACCCTGCAGGTGGAGAGGGATGTTTGGGGGGGAGCCCTCCAGAAGGACGGATCTTCTGTTCCAACGTGTACTCTTGAGTGAGTGACCTTCCTATGAAGAACAAATTGAATAAAAACTGAATATACATAAATATATATCCAGATGTAAATTTGAGCAGAAATATTTATAGGATCATCTTCCTGTAATGATTCTGTGTAGTGTAGCGATTTCTTCTGAAGCTCATTAAGACCAAGGAAGTGGTACTTAGTATATTGATGCATGCCTTTAATCTTAACAGGAGGCAGAGGCTGGTGAATTTCTGAGTTCAAGGCCAGTCTGGCTCACACAGTGAGTTCTAGGCCAGTCATAGCTGCATAGTGAACCCTGTCTGAAAAAGCAGGGGAACAAACAAAGAACAAGCAAACAAACAAACAAAAAACCCAGGAAATGCTTAAGAAAGTTGTGTAAGACCCACACATTCTAAATGCAAACTCAAAGAGTAAACAACTCAGGAGGCTCAGGAAGTCCCTGAACCTGATCTTATATACTCTCTCTCACCATGATTATATAAACAGTATTGACTTCTGGGAAAAGAAACTTGTGGTGATCTTTTGTTTGGCTCTAACAAATAAAGCTTGTCTTGAGATCAGTAATGTGGGAATCTCTCTGTATGCTGTGAATATGTTTTATTACCATTCGTTAATAAAGAAGCATCCGGGAAAGCAACACCATCTCCAATTACAAATGCCACCCACCAACTGGCATGGATCCAATAAGACCTCAAAAAAGGCTTTTTTTAATGGCTTTTAGAACCACAAAACAGGAGCCAAGTGCAGCTTCTTGATAGGCTTTATTTGGGGGCCACAAGTAAAGATGCAGCTCCTTTAAGAAATGGCTTCCTGGTTCATACTGGCAACATGAACAGCTCTGGCTCTTCTGAGAAGTCCTGCTTCAGAGCACTTAGGGTTTGTGAACAGAGTGCTACAAGTTGCTTAACAGTGACACAGACCCCTTGCATCCCTGGAGCTGGGGCGGTGAGCACGGCTGGCAGAGCTGGTGGTGAACATCCCTCCATCATGTTGGGTGGGACGGAGCCAACAGGCAAAGCAGCAGTGCTAGTCCTAGCCATGCCTACTTAGCATTAAGAAAAACCTGCTCCTGGTCAGAAAATGATTACAGATATGTAATAAAGACAGATTCAGACAAAAAATAAACCTCTGAAGGGGTCACAGAATGCTTTAAAAATGTATGCAGGCTTAAGAAAAAAAAGAAAATGGGTATAGGCAGTTATAGAAAGAAATAGTTTCAATAAATAAAATCTTTAAAGAAACAGTAAATTTAATATAAAAATACCTACAGTCACAGATTAAAGATTATAAAATAAATATTAAAAAGTAATAGAGAAAAATAAGTAAAGATGGAATATACACAGTCTGGATTATATATATTGTGTTTTCCATGAATTTTTTGACTGTTAATGAGCTAACTGCAGAGAGACATTTGACTGTGGGGTACATACCAATGTAAAGGTATCTTAACTTCAAATTTTGAGTCTAAGGATATGTTACTTTGGAAAAGAGGTTCTGCTTTTGTTTCCACAGAAGATGAGAACCCTTGGATTCCTTTCAGGTTAATGTGGTTTGATGGAACAAGACCCCTGAAAAGTCTCTATGAACCCTAAAAATACTTCACCCAGAAAACAGTAGAAAGCAGTTTGGAGAAAACTATGCCCAAATTCCCAAAATGACTGTTTATAAATATTTTTTCCATTTTTAAAAGGTTGGTTAGAATTGATTAATGGTCACAGCCATTTTCTAAAACAAAAATAAGGGGGATATGATATAGAAATGAATACTTTACATTGGTATGGACTTTGGTTTATTGATACAAATTTAAGGTCAATTTTGTTTCATGTATATTTCTACTCTTATTTAAGGTATAATGTTTATTAATAGATAGTCATCTATGATAGTCAAACTTGTACTCATATTAGTTAGGTTTTATAGATATATAGAGATGTATTTCAAATGGATAGGTATTCTTCAAATATTTTAAAGACCTACAGAATATGACATTTAAAATGTTTTAAGAACTTAGACTTTTATCAACAGTGAGACATGTCTGCATCTGGCAGCACCAATTACTTCAGAGAGGTTGATGGGCATTGAAGGAACTTGTTATGTATTTTGCCCTCAGTGGAACAAGGCTAGCCATTTTGTCAAGAAACTGCTCTTGCCTGGACTACTTGATGGTGTGCTGTATGAACTGGACATGCAGGATTCCCAGAAAAGTGTTGAATTTTTGAAAAGACAGGATAGTCCTTCAGGGTTCCTGCTTCACAGAAGAAACTGCCAGACATTCTACAGTTCACAGAAGAAAGCAACAGACAAATTTTGCCATTATAAGGCAGAACAGATCTACAAATTTCCTCCATCACTGAAAAGTCTGCCAGATATTATGGGCCTGTAGGCTGAAGATGGATGCCCCAGCATTACAGAAGAACTTTGGGTGACTGTCCAGGCAATAAAATATCTCTGTGAATTCTTGAGTTTTAAAAGTTGCTTACAGTGCACTTCCTGTTTACTTAGGCAATACTATATCCTTCTGGAATCTTAGATGGAGTTGAAGACAGATAGTTATAGTTAGTTTTCCTTAGTTATGATAAAAGAGAAATTAGATATGAAACTTTAGACTCACAAAGAAATATTGTAACTGTAATTCTTGCTTGATGTCTGTTTTGTTATGTGTAATTTTACTATGTTAAAGTTAAAACATTTTTTTATTTAGACAGAAAAGAGGAGATAATGTGGGATTCTCTTCTGTATGCTGTGAATATGTTTTATTACTATTGTTTAACAAAGAACTTACTTTGGCCTATGGCAGAGGGCAGAATAGAGCTAGGTGGAAAACTGAACTGAATGCAGGGAGAAAGAAGGTGGAGTAAGGGAGATGTTATGTGTTTGCCAAAGGAGAACCTTACTGATAAACCACAAGCCTCCTGATAAAATATACGATAACAGAAATGGGTTAATTTAAGTGGTAGAGCTAGCTAGAAAGATGTCTGAGCCATTGGCCAAGCAGTGCTGTAATTACTAAGCTTTGTGTAATTATTTGGGTTGGGGTAGCCAGGAAACCAATGCACAGTCTTCAATTACCAATCAGAGTATGGAGCTAGCCAATAGTTACCATAGAGTCCAGGCAGTGGTGGCACAGACCTTTAATCCTAGCACCTGGAAGCAGGAAACAGTAAATGATTTGGCTGGGTGGACAGAGGAAGTGATAAAGCAGGGCAGAGACAGAGCTTGGCCCCTTTTCAGCTGAGAAGTTGACGAGGTAAGAGGTGCTGTGGCTTGCTCTATTGTCTCTCTGATCTTTCTGCATTTACCCTGATATCTGACTCCAGGCTTTTATTAAGGTCAATTAGAATACATGCTATAGAGACCAGCCAAACTTCTGGGAAGGAACACTTTCTGACCTGTCAAAGTTTAAATCATGTAGAAAGCTACAGGTTACCAGCTATAATGAACTGTCATGCATGCTGTGGTGGGCCTTGAGATTCAGCTCTCTTTGAGTCATTTCTGCTCCTGTAAGTATCCCATGAAGGAATTCCAGTGAAACTCATTAGTTCACCTAGTTGGACTTTGTTCTGTCATTGGTTAGCTATCTGAGGTGAGTAGATATTGTTCACATCTCCCCTGAATTCCATCACACAACATACTCAAATATCTATGAAAGGATGAATTAAGAAGAATGTCCTATTCACACAATAGAAAAATAATTCTTAAATTTTGTCCAAGTCATAATATAGCAGTTTGAACAAAAATGGTTCCCTCAGGCTCATATATTTGACTGTTTGGTTCCCAGTTGGCAGAACTGTTCACGAAGGGTTAGAAGGAATGGCCTTGTTGAAGAAGGTGTGTCACTATGGGTGCCATGCTTTTGGATCAGATGTGAGCTACATGCTCCAATCCATGCCTGCCTGCTCACTGCCATGTTTCTCTCCATGATGATCGTACACTAACCTTTAATGTTTCCTTGGTCAGTGTATCTTCACAGCAATAAGACAGTAACCAACACAGTCCTGCAGCAATGACACCATCATTCCTGAACCTTCTAGGTCTGGCCTCTTGCTAATGCTCTCACTTTGGTTTAAGAAGAGAGACCCAGCCCTATGCAGTCCTCACCAACCTAAATGGAGAAAACCTCGAAGCAATCCCACTAAAATCAGGAACAAGATAGAGCTGTCTGCTCTCCCCATTCCTTTTCAATATAGTCCTTGGAGCATTAGTCAAAGCAATAAGACAAGAGAAGGAAATTAAGGAGATAACAATAGGATAAAAAGTCAAATCATCCTATTTGCAGATGACATAATATTATACATAAGAGATCCCAAAAATTCCACCAGGAAACTTCTAGAAATGATCAACCATTTCAACAAAATATCAGGACAAAAAACCCATTACAGAAATTAGAGTTCGAATACTTTTCACTTAGGTTTGATTCTTGATACAGCTATTTAAAATAATGCAGCTTGTAGTTTTTACTTTGCCCTAGAACTGTCTGCCCACAGATTAAAAAAAAAGGGAAGAGATAGGCCTCACCCAGAGTCCCAACATCACTGATGCATCTGTTCTAGAGACCATGTGTTTCATACAAAGGCACTATGTACCTTTGAATCTCTGTGCTAATTATTTCTTCGCAACTATAGCAGGATTTCTCAAAGGAGTGCCCATCATGATGTCTGATAAGGCTCTGCAAGGGTGTTCCTTCAAGTCAGAATCTTAGTTATTGGTGGGGCTTATTTCTATCACTTCCTCCAAATACCATTATGAGTTCATTTTCAGGGACCAGGCTGTGTTTAATGTTTCAGCATGTGGGCAGATGTTTATTTATTTTTATTGCTATTTATTTATTTTGATTGCTAAGTGTTCTTTTTTTTTCATTTGTTTATGTGGGTGTAGGTCCCATAGTGCAATTGTGGAGGCCAGAGGACAGTTTGAAGAATGGGTTGCCTACTTCTTCTGTCTTGTGAGTCCCAGAGATCATCAGGCTTGGTGGAAGTACCTTTGCCTGCTGAGGTAGCACTCCAACCCTTGGCTCAACTTTTATGGTGGGCACAGGGCATTTTTTACACATGGCCAATTACTCTTTAATGATGAGGTAAGCCTGCATTTCTGAGGCACCCAACTATGTATCACATCAGTTACCCCACGTAAATTTAGCCCATATTAGACAAGATTTACAATCTTTACAAAATTTTGATTTATTATTTATTTTTACACATATGGATGATTTGCCAGCATACATGTCTGTATGCTACATGTGTCCCTGGTGCTCTAGGAGGTTAGAAGAGGCTTATCAGATCCCTTGAGATTGGACTTACAGGCAGTCATGATCTCTCATGGGTTGGGAATCAAGCTTGGGTCATTTGGAAGAAAAGCCAATGCTTTTAACCAATAAGCCATTTCTCCAACACCAAGATTTACAATCTTAAAAAAGAAAATGAGACCATTTTCAGTGAGCAAAATGTCCTCATTATTTTGAATTGTCACCTCTATTCTGAAAGCTCAAAAAGAGCATTATGACATGAGAAATGGAAGGTCTGACACTGAACTCCACAAGGTTCAAGACAAACCCCTGTCATGTGGCACTTTTCATGGAGTCCCAGCCCTCATGATACTCGCCACAGACAGAAAGTCCACAACAGAGCAAAATAATAATTCTGTCAAAGCACAACTTCATGAGCCCGTGACTGGTTCCTTTCCTCGTTGCCACAACATGCCTGACAAACACTGTCTGAGGAAGAGTGGGTTTGTTTTGGTTCACAGCTTGAGAGTGTAGTCTGTCACCTCAGGGAAGGCAGAGGGGTGTCGCTGAGACATCTGGTCACCCTGGACCAGGGAGCAGAGGGAGACGAATGCTGAGGCTCAGCTCACATTTTCCTTGCCCGATTTTCATCAGGCTGGGACCTTTGTTGATGGGACCATGCCACCCACCTTCCTTTCTCAGTTAAACCTGTCTGAAAACATCCTTGGAGAAATACCAAGCGGCATTATGAAATCCAGTCATATTGACAATCAAGATGACCCATCTCAGGTTGGGTATTACTGGGTCTCATTTTACAGAGTGTGCAAATCTTGGACAGGCTAGCTCTCTGACACCCGGTCATTCTATCGTGTCACAGAATTTTATTTTTCTTAAATCATCGTGTTTACCAGGCGGTGGTGGTGCATGCCTTTTCTCCCAGCGCTCAGGGAAGAAGAGGCCCGTGGACCTCTGTGAGTTCGAGGCCAGTCTGGTCTACAGAATGAGGCTCCAGGATAGCCAGGCAGCCAACCAGGGTTATTATACAAAGAAACCCTGTCTCGAAAAACAAAAAATAAAATAAAAAACAACAAAACGTTATGCTCAGGATGCTGGAGAGATGACTTGGAAGATAAAGTGTCAGCCACATAAGGTTGAGGAGCCCCAGCACCCATAGTAAAGCTGAGCCTAGCATTTGGGAGAAGCAGTCTGGGATCCCCAGAGCAAGCTGTCTAGCTGGGCTAGACAAACTAGTGAACTCCAGAGTCAGTGAGAGACCCTGCCACTGTAAGCGTGGTAAAGAGAGCCCGAGGAAGACACACACAACCTCTGCCTCCATATGCACACTCAACATTGCTGAGTAGAGGGGATTCCCATAAACAAAGGAAGAGATTGGCCATTAAAAAAACTTGGAGCCGTGTAAAGGCAGGGTGTTTTGACTTATTTCTGTCACAGTGGGCTGCTGTGGCAGATTTTTAACTCAACAAGGGATATGGTCTGATTTAGAATTATTCTGACTTTTTGTTAATCTTATTATTCAAATTCCATAATTTCATGTATAAAGCATTATATATCTGAGAACAGTATGTTGTATTCGGTGTCTCCAACTATTTGGACTTTGTAAGAGGATGCCATCATCCACAAAAACCACACTTGAGAACCACAAAACTGAGTAGCAAAAAAATCACAAAAAGTCTCACAGGGTTTTGATTTTTTTCTCTTTCTTTTCTCTTTTTTAAACTTTACATGTGTGGTTATTTTGCCTGCATGTATATCTGCGAACCAGGTGCATGCAGTGCCCACAGAGGCCAGAAGAGGGTGTCAGATCCTCTGGAACTGGAGTTACAGACAGTTCTGAGCTGCTATATGGGTGCAGGGAATTGAACCTGGGTTCCCTGGAAAATCAACAGGAAAAGTAAGTGGTTCTCTTAACTACTGAGTCATCTCTTCAGCCCCAACTTCATAGTTTAAAAAATACTCTGTGTGTGTGTGTGTGTGTGCGTGTGCGCGTGCACAGATGTGTATAGTGTGTATACGTGTGCATGGTTGTATGTCTGTGCATTGTGTTGTATATATGTGTGTGGAGGTTAGAGGTCAGCTTCCTTTCTCACCACATTGTTTTTGAGACATGGTGTCACACTGAACCAGAAACCCACTGACTGATTAGGCTTTTAGTCAGCACACTCCTGAGATCGGCTTGTCCCTACCCCTATGCACCACCTCATCTGGCTTTTTATTTTATTTTTAACATTAATTTGTTTTTCAGGATTTCATACATGTGTAACGTATCTCTATCATCCTCAACTTTCGACCTCTTATTTTTGACTAGATTATTTTTCTTTTCTTTTCTTTTCTTTTCTTTTCTTTCTTTCTTTCTTTCTTTATTTCTCTTTTTCTTTCTTTTTTCTCATTTTTTGAGACAGGCTTTCTCTGGGTAGTTCTTGAAGCCTGTCCTGGAACTCGCTCTGTAGACCAAACTGACCTCAAACTCACAGAGAACTGCCTGCCTCTGCCTCCCGAGTGCTGGGATTAAGCTTGACTGGGTTTTTATGTGGGTGCTAGAGACTGATTGGAACTGAGGTGCTCATACCTCCACTATAGGCACTTTACTTGATGAGCAATCTCCCCACATCATAGCTCTCAGAATATGTTAAGTAGGTGTGTGGTTTGGGGTAGGCCTTCAACTGTAGTGGGCATTGGCCACCTGACGTCCATGGACCACAAGCTGGACAAACCTGGCATCTAGTTAGTAAATGCATTTCAATCCTCTGGGTAGACACTTAGGGATGCTCTCTGAACTTTTGTTGTATTCCTAGCTCATAGCACACTGCAGACACACACTCACTCCCTCATACACACACACACATACAGAGAGAGAGAGAGAGAGAGAGAGAGAGAGAGAGANAGAGAGAGAGAGAGAGAGAGAGAGAGAGAGAGAGAGAGAGAGAGAGCACCTGGTTCCATCCAACATATGCTCACTGAAGACCTACCACATGTATACTGCTTAATATTTTTTAAAAAGATAATACATCCCTTTTATGGATATATTTAGGGATGGAGAGAGATCTCAGTGGTTAAGAGCACTGGCTTCCAGAGGACCCAGGTTCAATTCCCTGCACCCGTATTGCAGCTCACAGTGATTCATAACTCCAGTTCCAGGGGGTCTGATACCCTCTTCTAGCCTCTGTGATATGCATACACGTGGTGCGCAGACATTTACTCAGGCATACACATGTACACATAAAACAAATATTTTTAAAAATTATAATGACAATATTTTGTTATTCACAGATGTTGTATGATATTCAGCTGATAGTGTGCACAAACAGCTTCCTGGATACAGACCCTAATTCCTTTCTGACTATCTGGAAGCCTTTCTGCAGTGGCAGAACTTAAGTAGCTACAGCAACACCCAAAATATTTATCAGCTCATCCTTTATAAAAAGTTCTGGAGTAGTTAAGAGCACCAGCTGCTCTTGCAGAGGACCTGAGTTCATTATCTGCTCAGACCCGTTTCTCCAGTTCCAGGGGATCCAGCATCCTCTTCTGGCCTCTGCAGGCCCTGCACATGCCTGGTGCACATACATACACACAGGCAGAGCACTTACACACATGAAAGAAGAATAAATGAATCTTTTAAAGAAATGTATTCATGCCAGGTGGTGGTAGCACATGACTTTAACCCCAGCACTCGGGAGGCAGGTGGCTCTCTGTGAGTTCGAGGCCAGCCTGAGCTACAGAGTGAGTTCCAGGACACTCGGGGCTATGCAGAGAACCCTGTCTTGGGGCAAAAAGTATTCCTTTAATTGATTTTTGTTTTTGTTCTGTTTTAAGACAAGGTCTCATGTAGCCCAGGTTAGATCCCAGTTTCCTGTGCAGCCGAAGCTGACCTTGAACACTTAACTCATCCTTCTCTGTGTTTCAGCTGCCAGCCTTGCAGGTTTCTACAACCACACTCTTTCCTAAAGATAATACTAAACTCCAGTCATGAAGTGAATGCCTTTATAGGTTCTTTTCAGAAATGGCCTTTTAAAGCTGTCCTGAAATCATGTTTAATTTTAGATTAAGTCAAAATTTTAGATTTTAGCTTAATTTTTGAGACTGAGATAGTTTATTTTTCAAGTTTTCTCAAGTTATCAAGAGCCAATAAAAGTTTTGTATACTCAAGGCATATAACTTTTAAGCATATTTTTATTTATTCTCTAACAACTTCATTCATATACCCAGTGGGTCTTGATCATGCTCACCTCCAACCCCACCCCCCCACTCCCTTCTGTCACTCACACCATGCCCTTCCTTGCTTCATCTCTTCTTTTTATTTTTTTAAACTCAGAGTCCAGTTAGTGCTGCTTGCTGGGATGCTGGCTGATTTAAGCTGTACAACTTGACAACTTAATATACATATACATTATGAAATGATTGCCACCCTTGAACTAACACACGTGTCATCATTTGTGCATGTGTGTTTCTGTGTGCATCACACATGGTGGAGACACATGACTCTGAGCATATTTGAGTATACAATACTGCAGTGTTAACTCTAGTTCCACACTGTACAATAAAGCCACAGAACACATCTTCTGTCTTGAAGTTTGACTGGCTCCTCTTGTCTCCTTCTTTCCCCCACGCTGGGCCCAGGAAAACCCACTTTCACTTTCTGCTTCCATGGACTCCGTCTTTCTGATTCTTCATGGTGTGATCACGTGGCCCTTGTTTTCCAGTCACTGGCCGGTTTCACTTGCCATAATGTCCTCCAGATCCAACCTGCCTATTGCAAGGAGAGCGTTTAAATGCCATTTAACTATGCATCTGTCCAGGTACTTTGACCTCAGCTGTCTGAGATGTCTAGCCGTGGGCCAGTTGGGTGACTTGGTGGGTAACAGTGCTTGCCACCAAGTCTGATGGCCTGAGTCTGATTCCCAAAACTAACAGGGTGGAAGGGGAAAACTGATCTCCGCAAGTTGTCCTCTGACCTCCACCCCTGTGCCTCCTCCATCCTCCTCATTTTCTTCCTTTCCTTCTCCTCCTTCCCCCCTTCCTCTTCTGTCCTCCTCCCTCCTTTCCCCTCCTCCTTTAGACGCCACCTTCCTTCCTTCTCTTCGTATTCCTCATTTCCCCTGAGAGCTACCCCAACATATCAGTCTGCAAAGAGCTATGTTTGCTTAAGCATTCTAGGACATCCTCGTTTTCAACACAGAAAGGTCTCTGCCGTGTTCTCCTGCAGAGAAACAAATTGTGATCGCCTACCCAGGCCTTATCAGTGTATATTTCCAGCGTCACTATTGGTGCTCTTTACACATCCTTCCATGTGTCCACTTTGCTCCTTATGTAAGCATTTCTGCTGCATGGTACTGAGATAGCTTATTACTGCCCAGCTAATAGAAAGGCTCGTTCTAATACTAATTTAATTCTGTCAAATTTCCCCCAAGGCGAACTGTGCAGCTAACACTCCTGCCTTGACAGTAGGAGGGGATTTAGCCTCCAGACCCCTACCAACAGCAGGCATGATCTCCATGGAAGGGGCGTCCCCAGTTTGCAGAGGTGACTCCACCCACCCATGCCTTGGATGGAGGAATGAATAGAAAGACACGGCCTATCCCTGGCCTCCACTAGGCACAGCAAGGATGGATAATGAGCATGGAGTCTGCACTCCTCAGGGAAAACAAACAGCTCCAGGTCCCTGGTCAGAGGTTGATATCCCTGGGACCTGCCTTCAGCCAGCCTTGACTGTGGATGAGCAAGAAGGTGAGTCTCCATCTTCATTCTCTTTGGGACTGTGTGGTTACTCAAGGATAAGGGACAGTCTCTTTAAGGACATTACTGGAAAGGTAGGAGGAGCAGGGTGTCTCTGCTTTGCTTGAGTTCGGAAGGTCCCCGGGCTTCCCTTTCTTGACTCAGTCATCACCTGAGAATTAAATTTACTGAACAGAACTGCGACGAGTGTGTTTGTGGTGGGGATCAAGACTTCTCCAAGTGTTTAGGAAGGACTCACCATTCGGGCTTCTCATTTTCTGATATGAAAATCAAGAACAATGACTGATGTTGATCTCAAGGAAAACATTACACTCAATAGTTGTAAAGCAATCAGTCACTTTGTCTCCCTTCTTCCCCCTCTGCTTTCTTCCTTCCCTCTTCTGTTCTTCCTCCCTGTTCTCTCCCTTTTTTCTTCCTTCCCACCTTCCTCTTCCTTCTGAACCCCCTTTCTTCCATTCTTTCCACTCTTCCTTCTTGTCTGTCTTCTGTTCCTCACTTCCTTCCTTCCTTCCTCATGTGGATCCCAGGAATCGAATTCAGATTTTTTAACTTGACAGCAAGCACTTTTACCCACTGAGTCATCTCATAGGCAGAGATTAAATGCACTGGTTCAACCCATCCTCCCTGCAGCTCCATGAAATGAGTACAGAGTATTGCTCACTTCACTGGGTTGACACCGAAATCAAGGATTCCCCTTGTGTGACCCATGTGATTTAGAATTGACTGAATATTTTCTGCCAGCCTCATAAGGCAGACAATTGCCCAGCCCGTTATAGTGATGGAAAAATAGCCTATGGATGATAATATGAAAGACACAAAACCTGCTTTGAAACCAACTACAATTTTACTCTTAATACTGGACTCCATAGGGCAGGGGAGACAGCTCAGTGACTAAAGTGCTGAGTGCCCAAGCATAATAAGTCAATTTTGGATTCTCAAATCCACATAAGAATCATCAGTGATAACAGAGGTAGGAAGCAAGGGGAGGTGGAGTCAGCAGAAGCTGGGAGCTCACTGGCCAGCCAGCCTCACTGCAAGCGTAATCTCCAGGTTCGGTGAGAGACCCTGTCTCAAAAAGGAAGGTGAAGTGTGACAGAGGAAAACACCTAATGTTAGCCTTCCCCACAGACCTATGGGAAAGTCTCAGACTCTCTTAACTCTAGTCAAGTTTGTTACTTTTCCCTTCTCACCTCAGCACCAAACTGGAGCATCCTTGAATCAATCTTTCTTTCTTTCTTTCTTTCTTTCTTTCTTTCTTTCTTTCTTTCTTATTTTTTCTTTCTTTCTTTTTGAGATGTGTACACAATTACCTGAGATTTTATTTTTATTTATTTTTATTAAAAAGAAAACAAACTATCTTTTAAAAAATAACTTATTTATGTTTATTTTATGTGCATTGGTGTGAAGATGTCAGATCACCTGGAACCAGAATTACAGACAGTTGTGAGCTGCCATGTGGGTGCTGGGATTTGAACTCAGGACCTCTAGAAGAGCAGTCAGTGCTCTTAACCGCTGAACTATCTCTCCAGCTCCCAAACATTTTTTTTTCTTTTTACATACCAATCCCAGTTCCTACTTCCTCCCCTCCTCCCATTTCCTCTACTTATCCCTCCACCCCCCATCCAATCCTTAGAGAGGGTAAGGCACTGCAAGATGGGTCAGTGGGTAAGAGCTTGCTCTGTAAGTATAAGGACCTGAGTTCAATCCCCAGTAGCCAGGCATGGCTGTATGTGCCTGGAAACCCAGTGATGGGGAGAGGGACACAGACAGGCAGAGCCTCAGAACTTGCTGTCAGCTAGCCCAACCAAATGTTCAGTGAGAGACCCTGTCTCAAGGTAATAAGGTGGGGAGAAAGAAGGCAGGCTATATCAGCTACATTGCTTTGTGGGAAGGTTCAAGGCCCTCCCTACTATATCTAGGCTGAGCAAGGTACCCATCCAAAGAGAATAGGTTCCCTAAAAGCCAGTAAGAGCAGAAAGGATAAGTCCTGATGCCGCTGCCAGTGGCCCCGTAGTCTGCCCCAGTCATACAACTGTCACCCCCATTCAGAGAGTCTAGTTGGGTTCTATGCTGGTTCCTTCCCTGTATGACTGGAGTTGGTGAGCTTCCATTAGCTCATATAAACTGTTTCAGTGGGTTTTCCCATCATGGTCTTGATCTTTTTGCTCATATTCTCACTCCTCCCACTCTTCTACTGGACTTTGGGAGCTCAGCCCAGTGTTCTGCTGCGGGTCTCTGCCTCTGTTTCTATCAGTTGCCAGATGAAGGTTCCATGGTTCCATTTAAGATAGTCATCTGACTACAGGGCAAGGCCCTGTAAATGCCATCATCCTGTGTCTATGGACTGACACCTAGCAGTTATGTCTCATTCTTCTCCATCCTTTTCCCTCCCATCCAATCCATCAGCAATAGCTGGTGATGTTGCCTCCAGAATCAGTTCTATGCCTCTGTTCCTCCTGGTTGAGAAGTCTTCTACATAGTATCCAGCAGCACCCCTCACATCCAAGACTCGAATAGCCTTCTGACGTCTCTTTGTGTCTCCAACTTTGGCATCAGACGCTATTCAGTTGAGAGTCCTTGTCACCTTGCCCATTTGGGGAAATAAAACAGAAATACTAGACGAATATGGCTCAAATAAGTAAAATTAGATAGAATCCTTCAGACAAGCCAAGACATCCCTTGTCTCCCTGAAGAAATGGTAGAGACTTTTAGTGGTCTGGGTGCCAGTTGAAGAGGAATTAAAAATATAGCCACCAAAGGCATATTTGCCAAGGCAGCATCTCAAGGATGGAGGGCGGGAATTTTTCTGTGATTCTCAATGAACTGAAGTTTCCTTCAGCCTTTCTAATGCACCTCAATCTCTCTGTCTCTGTCTCTGTCTCTGTCTCTCTCTCTCTCTCACACACACACACACTATTCACTCGTCATTCCAGTGAATGCAATGAAGAAATGGACTGGAGATGCCAAGGAGAAAGGAAGAATGGCCAATTATGAGCTTACAGCACTCTTTATGTGAAAGGTGGCCGTGACCTACGCTGGGGAGGTTGCCATGGTGATGGTAGCCACTTAGTGCACAAAGTGCATTTTGACAAAATTGCCTTTTTCTTTTCAGACCTGGGAGCCCAAGCCTGGTAGATAGAAAGCTTGAATGTGAAGCTCTGATCTACATTCAACTAGCCATGTCACTGGAGAGTGCTTAAGAGTGCAGCTGTCCTTTTGGAGCTGAAAAGATGTCGGTTATCTCTGTGTGTAATTTTCCTCTGTTACATTCTTAAGATAGATCCCCCCATGAGGGTAACGTGCATGCACACAAGTGTGTGCTAGTGTGTGTGTGTGCCTTTGCATAAGCAAGTATGCTAGTGTGTGTGTGTGTGTGTGCCTTTGCATAAGCAAGTGTGCTAGTGTGTGTGTGTGTCTTGCATAAGCAAGTATGTGTGTGTGTGTGTGTGTGTGTGTGTGTATGCCTTTGCATGAGCAGGAGAGCAGTGGACCTCAACCTTCCTAATGCTGCAGCCCCTTAATACAGTTGCTCATGTTACGATGAACCTCAACCTTAAAATTATTTCATTGCTACATCATAACTGTAATTTCCGTACCGTTATGAATCGTAATGTAAATATTGATACACAGATGGTCTTGCATATATCCTATGAAGGGGTCATTCAACCTCAAAAGGATCCCGACTCACAGGTTGAGAACCGCTAATGTAGCCTGTCTTCTTTCTCCCCACCTTGAGACAGGGTCTCTCACTGAACATTTGGTTGGGCTAGCTGGCAGCAAGTTCTGAGGCTCTGCCTGTCTGTGTCCCTCTCCCCATCACTGGGTTTCCAGGCACATACAGCCATGCCTGGCTACTGGGGATTGAACTCAGGTCCTTATACTTACAGAGCAAGCCCTTACCCACTGACCCATTTCGTAGTTTCATTCACTATAAACTTCACTTCTAGATGTGGAGATGCACAGCCGGGCACCACCAAGTCTGAGTCTGGCTTAACTTCGGGCCTGTGTGAAGAGGGCAGGAACAGCATTTACCACCAAGGTGAGTGTGAGAAGCCAGCATGGAGCAAGTGAGAATGTGTGGGATATTGTAGAGATGTTTTAAGGAAAGGGGGCATGTCCGTGCCCAGATGTTCAAAAAAGTACTTCTGTGCCAGGTGGTGGTCACGCACACCTTTAATCTCAGCACTCAGGAGGTAGAGGCAGGTAGAGCTCTGGGTTTAAGGCCAGCCTGGCCTATAAAGTGAGTTCCAAGGCATCCAGAGTGGTTACAGAGAAACCCTTGAAAAACAAATAAAGTACTTCTGATTTCTGTTATCTGCCAGGCACTGAAGTAAAAGCTAGGAGTGGAATTATGAACAAGACGAATGTTCAACCATTTTGTAAATACAAATTCTTTACCTCTATGAGCCTGGCATCATGTTACATATAACAAAGGGATGTGTGTGAAACAAGTGTTACTGTGGGAATATCTGATGAGCTACGTGAGGATGTCACTCTGTGACACCTTGCTGTGCAACTCTCCCCCTTCTGATTAAGGATTTCCCTCTGTCTGCCCAAGCATCAGAAGTTGAGGAACAGGTCTCTATCAACTTAAAACTTGAGTCCAAGATCAGTTCCTCCTGCAATATCTGGTACTGTAAATTACCTTCTGGATTGGATGGATGGATGGATGGATGGATGGATGGATGGATGGATGGATGGATGGATGGATTTGGGAGTTGTCTCCCAAGAGAATATGAATGTCATGATGAGACAGTTAAGCTTCATTTTGCTTACAATAGGAGTATACAAAGAAGGGCCCTGAAGTCACTGACATGTCTGAACATATTTGATTATGGCCCAGCCCTGGAAAAATATATGTACATATATGTGTGTATATACTGTTTGTGTATGAATGTGTGTGGTGTAGTGTACACATGTGTATGCAGGTTTGCTTGCCTGTGCATTTGAATGTAGAGACCAGAGGTAAGGGTATGTTTTTTGACTTCAGGACATTTTCAGGAGAGATAAAGGTGTTGATTCACTGTTCTCTACTTTTTAATTTTTAAAGATTTCTGGTGCGGTGTGTGCATGTAGCATGCACATGGGTGAGTGCTGTATGACCATGAGCATGCATGCAGAGGCCAGAGGAGGGTGCTTTTCTTCCTTTTCAGTCTCTACCTCATTCCTTTAAGACATGGTCAATGAGCCAGAAGCTTGCCATTTCAACCAGGCTGGTTGAACAGAGAACTCCCATGATGCACCCACCTCTGCTCCCCGAACACTATAGTCACAGGCATATGAATCCATATGTGCTCTTTACATGGATGTGATGGATTTGAATGCAGCTCCCCACGCTTGCACAGCACAGCATGCTCTCTTACCCCCTGCACCATCGCCCCAACCCCACTACCTTATTTTCTCAGACAGGATCTGTCACTGACTGTGGGACTCTTCAGCCAGGCTCTGGCTGACAAGCAGCCCCTAGGCTCCTCCTGCTTCTATACCACATTCCCCTATGATCCACACTGGAGTGACAGAGGAAGTCATAAGATCCTTGTGTGATAAGGATCTAAATTTGGGTCTTCCTGTGTGGACAGCAAGCACATGACACACATTGCTATCTCCCTGGGCCCAGAAATTCCACATATTTTACTCAAAATTGATTTTTCACAAAACCCACACAAGAGACAATTTTTTGATAGTATTTAGTGGAGAATAATCTCCTGGCCAGTAGACGAAGTAGCATGATCCATGATGGTCACAGATTGCAGAATGAATAGACTTGTTGAATAGGAGATAAACTCAAGCCAGCGTTTGTTCAACTACAGCTATACTCAGAAAGTGTGAATAGTAGAAGGGGTGGTTACTGTTATCTTCTGGCCACCAAGAATGGACTTCAGAAGGTGTCTTTGTTTATTTATTTATATGTGAAGGGATGTCCCAGAGGGAGAATGCATGTGCCATGTTGCTATCAGAGAACAACTTACAGGAGTTGACTCTCTTCTTCCATTATGTGGGTACTGAGGCTTGAACTCAGGTCTTCAGGCTTAATGGCAAGCTCCTTTCCTCACTGAGCCATCGTGGTGGTCTTGAAGGTGATATTTTAATATATANATATATATATATATATGGAGACTGAGAATGGTCTAAGGATGCCAACATATGGAATATGTATATGCAAAGAGGGCATGCTGGGTGTGTGGGGAAAGAGTGTTAGGGGTTGAGGATCACGGAACATCTTGAAAGAGTAGTGGGAAGTGTGTGTGGAGATGTAAGAGCCAGCACACATCCATCCTTATAAACGGACATGGAAAGAGTGGTTGGAGGAGAGAGAATGAAGGGTACAAAAAACCCTGAGGTGGTTCACACATGCTGCATGGAGATCCATGGAGCACAAACCAGAGAAACAGAGAGGAGTCAGGCCCGCAGATGAGGTCATTTCATTCATTCCACACTTGCTGAGGTGTTTACGGAAGTCCCTGGGTGTGAGAGTATTTGTCTTTCCAGTTACTGTAGATTACAGAACCTACAGGCTCCAACTCTCGCTTCATCTTCTCCTCCCTCTAGTACTCCATAGGGTTCCTCCCAGGTCCTTAGCTCAGTGCCCTCGAGTCCTGGGCCTATGCCACCTTCCTGGGCAGCTCCTCCCTGGGCCAATCAGAGCCGCGCACATGAGCTGGAGTTCGTGTTGCTGGGCTTTGCACATGTGCCCGCCCTGCGCCCAATGCTCTCAGTGCTCTTCCTGGCCTCCTTCCTGATCACGTTGCTAGGCAACATGCTCATTGTCTTGCTCACCAGCCTGGATCCAGGCCTGCGTGCGCCCATGTACTTCTTCCTACGGCAGCTGGCACTGGTGGAGATCTGCTTCTCACTGGATGTGGCGCCCCGTCTGCTGGTGACCTTG
>LOEQ01001046.1:42808-67933 GCA_001685075.1 Bramus lutescens
TTCCCTTTTCCCCATAACCTCTCCAGCATAAGTTGTCATCAGTGTTTTTGATCTCGGCCATTCTTAAAGGTGTAAGATGGAATCTCAGAGTTGTATTGATTTGCATTTCTCTGATGGCTAAGGATGTTGGAATATTTCCTTAAGTGTCTTCAGCTAATTTAGCTTTCTCTGTTGAGAATAACTAGGCTTTTAATGTAATCCTGACATTCAGAAGGAACACATTGATTATAGACATTTTATTATTAGGTTCCATACAATTGTTTACATCAATAACATTCTGTATGAACTATAATATTCTTAAGTGGTACAGTGAGGAGGAAATCATGTGTGTCTGTGTATTATAGTCACAAAGACTGGCTGTATTCCACAATTTTCAAACTTTCTGATAAACATTGTGTCAATTGTTATGGAGCTTTCTGATTCAGAGAGATACTAGAGATGTTAGCTGCTTGCAAAGGATCCTGCATGCTATGAAGGAGAAAAATAGCAGCATCAGTAGCTTCAGCATTGATCTTTGGAAAGGAGCGAATGCTCTTAATCACTGAGCTTTTTTTTCACACACCCTCCACATGGTTTTGAGACACAGCTGCTCACCAGCCTGCAGCTTGTCAAGTAGGCTGGTATGATCCATCAAAGAGCCCAAGGATCCCCCTGTAGCCATCTCCTTACAACTGAGATTACAAACATGCACAATCAGTGCCCATGTTCTAGCACTGAACTTGTGTCTTAATGCTTGCAACATAAGCAATTTACTGGTTGAGCTATCTCCCAAGCTCCAAACTATAACATTAGAAACTAAAATCACACTAAAAGAAGAGAGATATTATTAGAAGAAAAGTATCTAAAGCTCTTGTCCCACTCTTGATTTATAGATACAACTAAATTTCTGTGTGGAGTTTAAAAAGAAAATTAAAAAACATCTAGAGCTGGGTGATGGTGGCACACACTTTTAATCCCAGCATTCGGGAGTCAGAGACAGGCAGGTATCTGTGAGTTTGAGGCCAGCCTAGTCTACAAGAGCTAGTTCCAGGACAGGCTCTAAAGTTACAGAGAAACCCTGTCTCAATAGATAAAACAAAATATCTATAGATGACATTTCTAGTTCCTTATTTGGTACAGAGCTTGTCATTCATTGCTTTCTTTACTAAAACAAATAAATGTTACTCTTTCTTGTTTTATTCGGAGACATTATTCCTGCAAGGTCAAAAGTTTTAGGCTCGCTCCTATCACATGAATCCCAGATGGTAAGCTGAGTTCATCAGGCTTGGCAGAAAGCAAATTACCCAGGGGTCATATTGCAAACCCCCTTTCAAAAATTATGTGTGTGTTTGTGGGGGGGTGGGGGGTGTTCACAGATTTAGGGGATCTGTACGAAGATTTGAAGGAAAAAACATTTTGCATAAACTCAGGTAGACCTCATCACACGTGGCTGGTGATGCTTTGGGGGAAATTTAGGAGGAATGGCCTTGCTGGAGGAAGTACATCACTGCGGGTAGGCTTGAGGAGTGCAGAGCCTCAGTCCATTTGCAGTTTGTTGTCTGTTTTAAGCTTGCCATTGAGGATGTATTTCTCTGCTTCCTGCTCCTGCTGCTATGCCTGCCACTTGAGGCTGCAGCTTCTTACCACAACAAAGTCTTCCCCACCCACCCCTTGGAGCTGTTAGCTAGAGTAAACTCTCTCTTCCCCCATCCACCCACCCTGGAGCTTTGAGCTAGAGTAAGCTCTCTCTCACCCACCCACTCTCGAGCCATAAGCTAGAGTAAATCTCTCTTTCTTCCTTAACTTGCCCTAGCCATGATGTTTCATCATAGCATCAAGAAAAGTAACCAATACAAATAGTCTCTTTAAAAAATTGGCTAACACTCTGCATTTCTGGACAGTTACCAGCACCAATAATTTATCCAGGAAATGTGGGCATCCCCCTAAGCTTGTGCCACTGTGCTTGTTTATAAACAATGCCATTTGCTCTCCACAGATGGAGACATCACTTGAATTAACCAACATGACCAGGGTTCAGCAGTTCATCTTGCTGGGATTGTCCACTAGACTGGACATAAGGGATGCCCTGTTTGTCGTCTTCCTGACTCTCTACCTGCTGACGCTCCTGGAGAACACACTCATCATCTACCTCATCTGCAGTCACAGCGAGCTCCACAAGCCCATGTACTTCTTCCTGGGCAACCTCAGCTGCCTGGAGATGTGCTATGTGTCTGTCACCATGCCCACCCTGCTCGTGGGGCTGTGGACGGGGCCCTACCAAATTTCCTTTACACTCTGCATGACCCAACTCTTCTTCNGGAGAACACACTCATCATCTACCTCATCTGCAGTCACAGCGAGCTCCACAAGCCTATGTACTTCTTCCTGGGCAACCTCAGTTGCCTGGAGATGTGCTATGTGTCTGTCACCATGCCCAGCTTGCTCATGGGCCTGTGGAATGGATTCTATCACATTTCCTTCATAGCCTGCATGACTCAACTCTTCTTCTTCATTGTCCTTGTAGGCACAGAGTGTATCCTTCTGGCCTCCATGGCTTATGACCGCTATGTGGCCATCTGCCGCCCATTACACTACCCAATACTCATGAGGCCCCAGGTTTGTCTGGGCTTGGCTATGACTTCATGGCTGGGTGGGTTACTAGTCTCTATGGTCAAGACAACATGCATTGCCACCCTGTCCTACTGTGGCCCCAATGTCCTCAACCATTTCTTCTGTGATGTTTCCCCATTGCTCAACCTGTCATGTACCCATGTTGCCCTCACAGAACTGGTAGACTTCATCTCAGCCATTGTCATCCTCTGGGGTTGCTTCCTTGTGACTATGGCCTCCTATGTGGCTATCGGTAGGGCAGTTCTGTGCATGTCTTCTATCACTGCCCGCTACAAGGCCTTCTCTACATGTGCCTCCCACCTGGTAGTAGTAGGCATTTTCTACTCAGTCACTATCTTCATCTATGCCCGCCCCAAACGTATAGAAGCCATGGATCTCAACAAGATGCTGTCTGTCATCTACACAGTGGTCACCCCCATGTGCAACCCAGTCATCTACTGTCTAAGGAACAAGGAGGTCCAAGTAGCTTTCTACAAAACCATGCACTGGTCCTGAGGTTGACCAGATGTCTAAGTCCTCGGAGAGGGACCTTAAATTACCAATATCTGGTTTTTTTATTAAAATACAGTTCAGATACCATGAATTTCACCTTTAAATGCATACAATGTAGTGGTTTCCTCTTAACTTGTTTGCAATTATATAATCACCACCACTGTCAAATCTAGAATTTTTATTTGCCCTGAAGATAAACCTGGGTATATTAGAAATCATTCCTAACGCCCACCAGTCACTACTCCACACCCCAAGAAACCAACAACCTGTATCCTATTTCAGTAGATTTGTAGATTTTTGATATTTTATGGTAATGGCTTTATGTCATGCATGGTTATTGTGACTGGCATATTATGAAAGCTGTACATATTGTCTCATTAACTAGTACTTTATGTCCATTTGTGCCCAAATTACAATACATTGTATTGATGCTCACTATTCTATGTGCTCATTCTTCAGTTTGTAGACATGTGGGTTGATTCTGCTTTGGGGAAATCCCCTGGAACTGGGGTTACAGAAAGTTGTGAGCCACCATGTGAGTGCTGGGTGGGGCAGTCAGTGTTCTTAACAGCTGATCCATCTCTCCAGCCCCTGTGAATACTATTCTAAAAATTTAGAAAGACTTCTATTTATTCTCTGACAACTACATTCATGTATACAGTGTATCTCGATCATATATACCAACCCCACCCTCTCAAATCCTTGTGTCCTTCCTCCTTTGTGTGCTCTTCCTTAACCATCTGAGCCCAATGACTGCTGCCTGGACCATCTGAGCCCAATGACTGCTGCCTGAATGAGCACGAGCAGCCTGCCAGGGTCCACATCTTAAAGAAAAATGGCTTACTTTCAGTGGTCAATAGCTCCACAGCAAGTTAAGGAGCCTCACAAGCCCCATCCCCACCCATGTTGACTGGATTGCTCTTGTGCCAAGAACCACAGCTTCTGTGAGTTCATGAGTACAGTGGCTTTGTCACATCCAGAAAATGGCATTTCCCAGCTCTCCTCACCATCCCCAAGCTCTAACATTCTTTCTGTCTGTTATGGTGAACAGGTTTTTGTTGTTGTTGTTGTTTTGTATATTTGAATAGGTTTATTTAAAGTGTGTGTGTGTGTGATTGTGTGAGTGTGCATGTATGTGTGTTTGTGATGCATATGTGCATGCCTACAATGTCCAGAAGAGAGCACTGTATCTCTAGAGCTGGAGCTATAGATGGTCGTGAGCCACCTGATGTGAGTGACTTGGATTTGAAATTGGATCCTCTGCAAGAGCAGAATATGCTCTTAACTGTAAGACATCACTTCAGCCACTACAGCAGTATTTTAAATGAAGTTTTTACTTGGGAAGAACTCAGAGGAAATGGATTTACTTAAAACAACAAATAATATTCACTAAGTTACTATTTTTAAAATTTTAAAGAGATGCCCATAGATGTCGCCAATGTTGGCAGAGACAATTCTGAAGATGTACACACTGAAACTCCAAAGGTGAATGAGAACATTTTCAAAAACAAATTTTATTAGCAATGAAAGATACTAACCAAGTTGTCAGGATACCTTCTGAGGAACATTTGATCATATGCATGAAAAATTAGAAATTCTATAGATTCTGTGATGACATCAATGTAAGTGGCCAGAAAATAACATAGAAGGCAGGTATCCACTCAGCTATGAAAAAATTCATGAGTCTATGCTTTTATTGAAAATATCTCTATTCAGAATATTAACTTCAGAGGTGGAGGCAGGATGATCAGAAGTTCAAGGTCATCCTTAGCTATACAGTGAGTTTGAGGCCAGCCTGGACTTCATAAGTTCCTGTCTCACTACACTACAGCAAGTTCAACTGTGTACAAAATACTTACAAAATGGAATACTATCTCATGTCGGGATACTATGTCATTAAATGAATTATCTATGTTGTGTGAAATAAATGTCCATCACTGAGCTGGGGAGATGGTTCAGTTGATATAATATTTGCCTAGAAGCATGAGAACCTGAATCTTGTTATCTACAGCAAATATAGTGGGATGGCAACAATGTATTGTCCACATGTGGAACCTTGAAAATTGGTGACTTGCAAGTCAATTTAAAAGCCAGTGAGGATGAGAAATTTATTTCACTTTTTTCTCAGTTAATACCATTTAATATTCTCATAAACATAGTTAGAGCACACACATTTGTGTAGAGTGACTGTTAACCTAAACTACTGTTTAAAATAAAAATTTCCAAAATGAACAAGTTATTCCATGAAAGATCATTGTTTTGTTTTTATCTCCCCTTTTCTTTTCCTTCAGAGAGCATTTCTCACTATGTACGCTGGCTAGCCTGGAACTTACTATGAAGACCAGGCTGGCCTTGAACTCCCAGAGTCTGCCTCCAGAAAGCTGAGAGCAAAGGCATGAGTCACCACACCTAGCTTATTTCCTTTTAAAATAATTTATTTTATGTGCTTATAAAGCTAATGAAAATTTAATGCAAAATAGCAAGCATATAAAATAGAAAATATGAGTTTCCTGTGGTCCTGCTCATTGACTAAACATTTCTAGCAACTGTTAGCTACATTACATATCCCTTCTGAATTCCTCCTAGATGCATATTAGTGTAAATAATCACCAATGTCACTGTCACTGCCACTGCTGTCTTATAAGACTGACACAGTTGTATAATTGTCTCTTCACCCAATCACCTACCAGGTTGTCTCCCCCGTGTCAGTAACCACAGGTCCAGTTCTATCTTTGAATGATGCACAGCTTTTCACAGTATATATGTTATAAATGCAAATCATCTTCCAGTGTATCTTTGAGATATTTCCAATCATTTCATTTATTTACATAATGTTTATTCTAAATGTCACAATTTAGAGTAACCATTCTTATACATGTATTTTGTTAGCTATTTCTACATGCACATAGATGTAGCATACTTGTATTAGGACACAAAGAATAAATGATAATCTCTCACACTTGCATTTAATAGGCAGGATGTCCATCTTCTGGTATTTACTGAGCAATTATGTTTCTTTATCAATATTCCTGTTTAGAACTATTTTCATTTTGTTTTTATTTGGGAATATTCCCTTCCTTTCTTTCTTTATTTCTTCCTTCCTTCTTTCCTTCCTTCCTCGCTGTGACATAAACTATAGTCACCTAAGAGAGGAAGGAACCTCAAATGAGAAGATGCCTCCATAAGATCATGCTATAGGGAAACCTGCAGGGAATTTTCTTAATTAGTGGTTGATGGGTGAGAACATGGGCCACTGTGGGGGGTTCCTCCCTGGGATGGTGGTCCTGAGTTCTGTAAGAAAGCAGACTGAGCAAGCCATGAGGAGCAAACCAGTAAGCACCACTCCTCCACGGCCTCTGATGCTCCTGCCTCCAGGTTCCTGCCCTGCTTGAGTTCCTGTCCTGACTTCCTTTAATGATGAACAGTGATGAAGAAGTATAAGCCTTATAAACCCTTTTCTCTCCAAGTTGCTTTAGTCATGGTGTTTCATTACAGCAACAGTAACCCTTTCAATTAGTAAAACTCATTCTTTTATGTATTTATTTTTTTGTTATTGTTGTTGTTGTTGTTGTTGTTGTTTTTCAGGACAAGGTTACTTTATGTAGCTTTGGTGCCTGTCCTGGAACTAACTCTTGTAGACCAGCCTGGCCTCAGACTCACAGAGGTCTGCCTGCCTCTGCCTCCTGAGAGCTGAAATTAAAGGTGTGCACCACCACCACCCGGTAAGACTCTTTCTTTTTGTCTGTCTTGTGAATTGGGGTATATGCATGCCACCGCGCACATGTGAAGATCAGGTGACAACCTGTGAATGTTAACTCACTTCTTCTAAGATGTGAGACCCAGGGAATCAGGTCATCGGGCTTGAGAGCAATTGTCTGCTCACTGAGCCATCTTAACCTCCCTGTAATATTTCTGTTTTTCATGTTGATCTTATGAAGTCTCTTTATACAATGTTCCAGAAACTTCTGCCCTGTTTCTCTCTCCATTTGAAATTTCTTCATGTGTATTTGCATTAATTTTTTTTCAAACCAGAAGAGGGAGGGCATCAGCTCTCTCTTGAGTCTCAGCACAGACAGAGGGTTTTCTTCAGCACTGCATGGGCCTCCCTGTTCCGCAAGCAGTAGATAATTGGGCTGCACAGGGGAGTGGCCACTGTGTAGATGACTGACAGTACCTTGTTGAGGTCTGTGGATCTGATACGTCTGGGCCTGGAATACATAAAGAGGACCACAGAGTAGAAGATGCCCATTACAAGGAGGTGGGAGACACAGGTGGAGAGGGCTTTGTGGCTGGCAGCAGCTGAAGGCATTTGGATCAGCACCCTGCTGATGGCCACATAAGAGGCCAGAGCAACTAGCAATGACCCACAGAAGATGACGACGGCTGAGATGAAGTCGACCAGCTCTATGAGAACCACGTGGGTGCAGGACAGGTTGAGAAGAGGAGGCACATCACAGAAGAAGTGGTTGAGGACATTGGGGCCACAGTAGGACAGACTCGCAATGCATGTGGTCTTGATCACAGAGACCACCAGTCCACCCACCCAGGAGGACAAAGTCAATCCCCAGCAGACCTGAGGCCTCATGAGCAGTGGGTAGTGCAGCGGATGGCAGATGGCTACGTAGCGGTCATAGGCCATGGAGGCCAGCAGGGTGCACTTGGTACCAATGAAAGAAATGAATAAAAACAATTGAGCCATGCAGGATGTGAAGGACATGTGGCAGGGGCCGGACCTCAGGCCCATGAGCAAGCTGGGCATAGTGACGGACACATAGCACATCTCCAGGCAGCTGAGGTGGCCCAGGAAGAAGTACATGGGCTTGTGGAGTAACTCAAGGTTGCTGCAGATGAGGTAGATGACTAGCATATTCTCTAAGAGGATCAGCAGGTAGAGGGCCAGAAAAAAAACAAACAGACCATCCCTGATGTCTTTCCTGGCAGACAAACCCAGCAGGATAAAATCCTGGTCAGTAGACATATTGGCCAGTTGTAGAGATCTCTCCATCTAAGTAAAGAAAGACATACATTTATAAAGACCTTAGTCTGTTCTGAAGTATAATGGTCAAATCTTCTTGAAGCTGAATTAACTTAGCAAGGGGTTGAGCTGTGTCAGGCCAAGCAATAAGGATAAACTGGAAAACTACAAAACCAGAAATGGAAAATTGACACACACACAGAATTTATTAAGTCTGCAACTTTTTTTGAGACAGGGTTTCTCTGTAGCTTTGGAGCCTGTACTGGACCTAGCTCTTGTAGCCTAGGCTGGCCTCAAACTCAAGAGATATGCCTGCCTCTGCCTCCCAAGTGCTAGGATTAAAGGTGTGTGCCACCACTGCCTGACAAGTTGGCAATTTCAAGCAAGACATCCAACCTTTATGAACCTCACTACTGCATTGATAAAGCAGAGGTGAGGGGCAGGAGAGATGGCTCTGCAGTTAAGAGCACTGGCTGCTCTTGCAGAGGACCTGGATTTGATTCCTGTCAACTACATGGCAGCTCCCGTCCATCTGTAACCCCATTTCCAGGTGATCCAATCCTTTCTGACCTCTGAGGGCACCAGGCACACATGTGGTACACAGGCAAAGCAATCATACACATGATATTAACTAATAAAACCTGAAAGGATGAAGCAGAATGGAATCCATCCTCGCAAAGCCTTTAGTCCTTATGAATATTTAGTTTTTGTTTGCTTGCTAGTTTTTTACTGCTGAGAATTGAACCCAGGGCTTCGCCCATCTTAGATAAGTGCTGTAGCTACTGCGTCACAGCCCAGCCCCTTCATGTGGTATTTAAGTACAGCAATAGATGAGAATGTGGTTATAAAATAAGGAATGATGCTTAATTTCTTGCTTTTGATGACCTTAAATAATTGTTTCTGGATCATATTTCTTTCTTCAAAAACCTTCCAAGATCTCAGAAGTTGTGTGCATTATTTTAAATAAGAGAAAACTTATAGCAGCCTTTTCTGGGTTTATCTCCCTTAAGGGTGCTCATCTCTAAAGGAAATGTGTCAATATTAGAAAAAGGTGTCAAGATAATAATCTTTCCATGACAATTTTCCTTCATGACTACATGGCTCAAGAAGACAACAATGTTAGGAATGAAGTTGACCAGCTCTGTGAGAACCACGTGGGTGGAGGACAATTTGGGTAGAGGACAGCATTTAAATGTATTTGTTTTATGTGTATGAGCATTTAGCCTGCACACCTGGTGCCCACAGAGGTCAGGATAAACACACCTGGAACTGGAGCTATGGATGGTTGTGAGCTGCCATGCAGGTGCTGAAAATGGAACCTGTGCCCTCTGCAAAAGCAGCAAGAGCTCTTAAGCATTAAGCCATCTTTCCAGCTCCTTGCCTCAATTAGAACAATACAGCAACTAAGACTCATAAAGCCTAGGTGAAGGAAATTCTCCCAGATTGGCAATAGTTGTGTGTGTGCTTCTATTTTTCTCTGAAGATGTACGTGCATATGTGTGTCTGTGCATGTGTGCATTTTGCATGCACATGAGTGTGCATATGCACCTGTAAGTGTGCATGCAGAGGACAGAGTAGTGTCTTCCTTGACCACTTTCCATCTTTTTTCCTTACGACAGAACGTCTCACTGAACTATCAGCTCACAGTTTCCAGTAGGCTGACTGGTTAATGAGCCTTCAGGATTCACCTGCCTCTGCCTTACCTGCAGTCAGACTGCATATTAAAACTCAGGCCTTCAAGCTTGCTTAGCAAACACTGTTACCCAGTGAGTTATCTCCTCCATGCCCAGCAGCCTTTTTAGAGGAAATAAACTTTGTACATTGAGCATAATTTAAGGTCCACAGAGTATTCTAAATGAGCATCAAGTTTGTTCTTACTATCTTAGATGGATAGACATTGATCAAACCATGCCTACATGCGACTGTGCTGGATCTCGTGAATTGTAACTTGTTCAAATAATCCTGACAGGTCCTCCTGTCCTGTGCTACTAACACTATGGGATTCGGTGTCCAGTGTGAAGAGTACAATGTTTCAGCTGATTCAGCAGCAAATATCTAGTCCAGAATCTGTACCAAGTGCTTGAAATAAAACAGTGAAAAATGAGCATTTGTTTGCAACCTTTTGAAATTTTTGCATTCTAGATAAAGAGAGATAAAAATTCAAATAAAAGGTCAAATGTACACAACTGTAACTCCTGCACTGGCTTTGGGGAGGAGGTGCATGGGTCTCTGGAGTTCACTGGCCATTTCGCTTGTCCAAACTGGTAACCTATAGGTCAGTGAGAGACCCTGTCTCCAAAACTACAGTGGAGAGAGACTTGAGAAGTCAGCCAATGTCGACCTTTGACCTCCATATGCACACACACACACACACACACACACATTAAGATAATTTCATGGATGCTAAAGCAATCGTGGGCCAAGGATGCATATAGCTGTCCAGGCCTAGAGGAGGCTATTTTTAAGAATCAAAGAACAATTCACCAGTCAGGAAAGTAACATTTAAATTTATTTCTGAATGACAAGCTGAGTGCTGAAATGGTGGTAAAACACTCCACGTGGATCAGAAAAGTCTGTGCCTGGTTAATTTGTTATCTATGCCAAAATAAAAATAAAGAAAAGGCCTACATCACACACACACACACACACATACACATAAACTCACACATAGACATACACTCAGACACACACAACACACGAGCTCAGTTTTTGATCAGATAAAAATATAAATGCAATGCAGATGTCCCAGTCAGAGCTGAGCACTGAACAGTCATTTATCCTCAGCATTTGGGCCATTTATGAGTTTCTGTAGTAACTGACACCAACAACAAAGAAGAAGTTTCTATGGCCAGAGAAGTCACACATAACATAACATCACACACACACACACACACACACAAATTGGGAGAGAGAGTGTCAGACCTGGAGACTGAAGGATGATGGGGAGGAGTCCTATGAAACCCTGTCTGCAGCAGGATAATGAAATCCAGAACACAGCGCATCTGTGGCTACCTATGCAAGATAGCACTGCACAAAAAGTGTGACCTGCAAGTAGGAAAGGTCTGAAGAAATGGGTAGGCAAGAGTGTGAGGCAGATAAGAGAGAGCAGCTAGAGCGAGCCTGCTTATACCACTGCATATCTTACAGAACTGTCAAAATTTAATGTATTTATGCAAAACAAAAACCTCTAAACTTTTAGAAAACAGTGCAGAATCATGTCTTTATGGTATACATAAAACAACATCAAGAAGAAGAGAAAAGCATTTAAAACATCTGTCTCATAAATGAGCACATGAACTCACAGAGATTGAGGCAGCAGGCACAGGGCCTGCATGGGTCTGCACCAGGTCTTCTGTGTATACATCATAGCTTCAAGTTTCTGTTTGAATGGATTCCTGAATGGGTGAACGAGTAGGTCTCAGTTTCTTGTGCCTTCTCTTGGGCTCTTTCCCTTCTCTTAGATTGTTCTGTCTGTCTTCAATGTGATAGTTTTTGTTTTATCTTAATATATGCTATGTTGCTATATTTTAATATTATCTCTTTTCTAGTGAGAGACAGAAAGAAAGTACATCTGGATGGGAGAGGAGGTGGGGAGGACTGGGGAAAGTAGAGGGAGGGGAACCTTAACTGGAATATATTTTGTGTGCAAAGAATCTATTTTCAACAAAAGGGTGAAATTTTCAAAGAACTAAAACACCTGCCTCATAAAATTTAAAAATTTGCATGATCTGAAGAGATTCTGGTTACCAGAGAGATAAAAATCGCAAGTTGGGAAAATGTCCCTAGTGCATGCTACTGACAAGGGGTTCCTTCATAGAATATACAAAGACATCGGTTGATTGGTACAGAAAGCGTATTCCTTTCCAGTTTAAAAAAAAAATGAGATAAAGTCCTACCTTTCTAATGCCATGACCCTTTAATACAGTCTCTGTGCTATTGGGACCACCAAGCAGAAAACTAGTCCATTGCTACTTCATAACTGTAATTTTGCTACTGTTATGAATCATAATGTAAATATCTTATATGCAGGATGTCTAATGTGTGACCCCCAAAGAGGTCATGACCTACAGGTTGAGAACCCCTGTCCTAAAGAAGCATTTTCACCAAAAATAGCTAATAACTTAAAACTAGAAAATTTTCTCTTATTAGGAAACAAAGAAATGGAAATTGAAGTCAAAATGAAATACCTGTTTTACAGTCAGAGCTGTCATGATATGAACATTTATTTGGACATATTAAGTTTCACCTTGTGGTTGTCATACATTTTGGTGGAAGCCTAGATGAGTGTTGACTCCTGGGAAATGAAATAGCAACCAACATCTATCAAATATTAAAGTGTGGCCACTGCATGAGCAGTTACTTTAACAGCAGCACTTTTGGCACAAAAGTATCTCAACATTGCTAACATCTAACAATAAAAGCGATACATAAAATCCTGTTTATATACTGGAGTGCTACTTTGTAAGTAAATGAGCCTAGCATCCTCCCCATCAATCTCTTAAACATACTCCTGACCAAAAAGAAAGATGCCTAAGCATGCAATTGGCATTAATCACTTCTATAAAATAAAACTGCAAAAAACATTTAGAGGCTGGAATGATGGCTCAGCAGGTGAAAGAGCTTGGCCTGCAAGCCAGACAATCTGAGTTCTCTTCCTGGAACCCTCGATGCAAGAAAAGAACCAATTTTGGAAAGCTGTCCTTTAATGTCCACATGCATGCTGCGAAATGTGTGTGCCTGCATGCCCCCAGCATATTATGCACAAGAAACAATAATAATAGTAGTAGTAGTATTAATAATTGAAAACTGTTAAGTCAGAAAGATGGTTCAGTGAGTGAAAACACTCAGCACCCAGCGTAAAGACTAGTGCAAGAGAACCGACTCATAAAATATCCCCTGCCCTCCATAAATGTATGTACCCACAGATACACACAAATCATTTTTAATTAAAAAATGTTTTCTATAAATACAAAAGCTCAGTACTTCTTCAAGACAAGCCTATTGAGACTCAAAGACAATACTAAAGGTGGTTTTCAGGCCACCAGTCTTTGTAGCAGTCAGCATGGATCCTCTGAACACCTAAGCTGTGTCGACAGGGGTTCTGGAGTTGAGCAGGGCCCCCCTGGAGCTGTCCCCGGTGCTGAAACCGCGTGGGGGAGGGGTTCTGGGAGTGCGCCCCGCGGATCAACGCTGGGTTTCTGACAAGCATGAGGCATACCCAGATCTAATAGTATCTTCCTTTGAATTATCTATTACATAAAGACACTATGTTATAGCTTTCACCTGTTGCCTGTGTCAGGTATTGCGTGATTTAGTCATGGCAAGCTATAGCATGCTCCATAAATAATTTTATACGAATCATAAGAAGAAAGCATTTTCCATCATGAATACATCACAGAAGCATGTATATGTAAACATCAAGGACATTTTTTAAACTTTAAAAACACTCACCTTACATCACATGAATAGGTTTGGCAGTGTCTTCACTTATGACAGACTTGACTGAATGTTTATTCTGTGTCATTTTAATATTATTATTGACCCAATATTATTTAATATTGTCAATTACCTAGTAAGTTGATTTTATGAATCTCAGCTTGAAATATACTAACAACTTAAAAAGAGTTTGTAAAAATACTAAGCTGGTTCTAATTCATCTCTGTCTGCATTGGATCTAGCTTAATAAAGCTCACATATTCATCTGCAGTATAAAAATGGTATCCCATTTTCTTTTATTTTTAAAAAATATCTTATTGGTGTATATATTCATTGCACATGGTGTTAATATAGGTATAGACAACTACTTTTAAATATATTATGCATTTTAAACATAATCACATCTTACCATTTCTTCTCTTTAGTCTCCCATCCCTATCTAGTTAATCTACTCTTCAAAGTTCTGATTTCATAGATGTCCTTGAATTCTTATGGTTGCCATGGAGAGTCGTTCCAATGAAGTTGTGTATCATCAGGCTGTTCCTAGCATCTATAGACATCCTATAGGAGAGAAAACTTTTTGTTCTCATTGAAATTAAATCATATTATTGTACCTTCATACCTTTCTATTAAGGCAAAGCAGGTCTTGCTTCTTCCTCTTAAAAATATTCGGTTTCTCGCCTAGACATAAGTGAAGATGTCAGCGACTTATGTGGTTGGACAATGAATTCAAAGCCACATATTTGGAAAAGTTATTTTTAGTTCCAGGTAATGAGTTCTCAGCTAGGCTCTCCACATTTCTCTACTTTTCTGTTTTCAAGAGAATTCTGTTCTACCATCAGCTGTAAGGAGAGGGGCCAACTTAAAACCAAGAGCTGGGCCTTAGAGAGCTCTTAATCTCTGTGGGTTTGGAGCAAAAATCCACATGAAATTTTTCATCAGGTTGTGCTGAGGGTGACCCAAAGGCAGCATTGGTTCCAGTCAGCTCCCAGGCAGTTTGCAATTCCTAGCAAGACCAGGGACTTGTGTCAGATGCTGGCATCCAACAGGCATGTGAAGCCCAATAACCTCTCTCAAGGGGATCCCAAGATACTGAAGTGCATGGAATCGACAAAAGACATGTATGCAGTCTTGTAATAAATGGCAAGTGACATTTCATGTGTGGAGAGTGAGGATCTGGAGATTTGGAACTATTTGCAGGATATACATATGAACTTGGCCTCTGGGGGTACCATAAGAACATGCGTGCTTGATACCAAACAAGAAAAAGGAGGCAGGAATTGCACTGACTCAAGGAAAATTTAAATATCTCTCAATACCACCAGCTGGGTATTATGAAATATAAAATACTTTTATTATAAAAGAAATACATGATTAGCACAGAAAGTTGACAGCAGGCAGCAATGGGAAAAGCAATGCTTCCCACATTTTCCCCTAATCATTTCAATAATCATTATTTTCCCATAATTTTCCCATAATAATTTCAATAATCATTATTGAAAATTTAAGGCAAAAATTTCTAAACCCTTTATGAGTTCTTGTATAAAAATAGCATTTTTCAATTTGTTTTGACACAGTCTTGTGAAGCCTAGGCTATCCCTGAATTCACTCCAGGCCCTTCTGCCTGCATCTCTCAAACTCTGGAGTTACAGGTGGGCAATCCCACACTCTACTTATGTAGAACTGGAGCTCAGCCCCAGATTTTGTGCCTGCCAGGCAGGTGCTCAGCCAACTGAGTTATAGCCTCACCCTCCAAATGTATTTTTGAAAATGGAACCGTAAGCATACTGCATGAAGCTGGGTTTATTTTTTAGGTTTATTCATTTTTATTTCTATGTATGAGTGTGTGCCAGAAGAGGCCAGAAGAGGTGTTGGATCTCCTGAAACCGGAGTTACAGATGGTTGTGAACCACAGTGTGGGTACTGGGAACCCATAGGTCTTCTTTCTGCAGGAGCAGCCTGTGCTCTTAACCGCTGAGCCATATTTCTAGCTCTAGACACACTTCTGTAACCTAACTTTTCAACCTTAGAATAGGTAACTACCATACTTTCTGACACATTGTGAGTAATAGCAGCTAAGTACGTGGGCTCTGTATTCAGCATGCCATTTGTGCAGATGTGATAGTTTATATCATTGGACCTCTATAACTGAATTTCCCCCAATAGTTCTCCATTTAAAGCACAAAATTGACCTGGAAAAATGGTTCAGCAGTGAAGACTTCTTCCAGAGGACCTGAGCTCAGTTCCCAACACCCATACCAGGTAGCTCACCACCTCTCATAACTCCAGTTCCCGGTGGATCTGATTCCCTGACCTTATCTTCTGGCCTCTGAAAATACCTGCACACACATACACACACACACACACACACACACACACACACGTACTAACTAAATTTTTTAAAAAAGCACAAAATGACATAAAGATGCTTGTAGGTATATCAAATATTCTGAATTATTTTCTTTGCAAAACTTCTTTCAGTCATGTTCTGAGTCAACATTCATACACACTCAAACATGCCATGCATAGTGTCAAGTTTCCCCTGAAAATCACATCAGTTTTGGTTAATACTTTTCAATTATTATTGAAACTTACAAATGGAAATTCACAGTGTCCTTGAGTTGTTCTTGGCTTCTCAGAATCACTATGGAAATGCATATTAGATGTCCATTGTCTTTGCTTAAAGGTTTCCTACTTAGATATTTTGAAATTATGCCTTTAAAATGCAAATTTCACATTACAAACATTTTATACACTTTTATCATTTACAGAACTACAATAAATCCTTCTCTTTTTGTTTTCTCAAGACAGAGTTTCAATGTGGGGCTCTGGATGTCCTGTAACTCACTCTGTAGACCAGGCTGGCCTCAAACTCACAGAAATCCACCTGCCTCTGCCTCCCAAGTGCTGGGATTAAAGGCGTGCACCACCACCACCCAGCCAATAAATCCTTCTTATACCACTTTTCACTCTATGGAGTTAGCATAATATAGTCAGTCACTGTCTTACTGGTGAATATTATCATTCATTCTGACTTCATACAGGTGACACTATGTTCCAATCAGCATCTTTGTTGTTTTCTGTGCTCTACTGCTTTAATTGTCTTATGAAATATTCATGTAAATGAGGAAACCAGGTCAAAGTTTACAAACAACTTTTATGCTGGTGAATAGGTTATTGTCCAAGAAAGCTTAAACAATTTGGTATGTCTTCAGGAATATATAAGCATATGTTCATCCTTTTAAAACCTAAGGAGGTCAGGATGTGAAAATCAGCTGAATGCTCCCCACCATGATATACTGGTGGTGTCATTTTCTATTTAACATTTTCTGCAAGGGGCAATGAGGTCTTTAGATTCATTGAACATTTATGTTATTTCAGCTATTAATTCTAGGTNTCATTCATTCTGACTTCATACAGGTGACACTATGTTCCAATCAGCATCTTTGTTGTTTTCTGTGCTCTACTGCTTTAATTGTCTTATGAAATATTCATGTAAATGAGGAAACCAGGTCAAAGTTTACAAACAACTTTTATGCTGGTGAATAGGTTATTGTCCAAGAAAGCTTAAACAATTTGGTATGTCTTCAGGAATATATAAGCATATGTTCATCCTTTTAAAACCTAAGGAGGTCAGGATGTGAAAATCAGCTGAATGCTCCCCACCATGATATACTGGTGGTGTCATTTTCTATTTAACATTTTCTGCAAGGGGCAATGAGGTCTTTAGATTCATTGAACATTTATGTTATTTCAGCTATTAATTCTAGGTTTATATATAATACCACCTGCCTTAACATATATTGGGAAGTTTCTTACTGACAAGGTTTTTTTTTTGGTTTTTGAGAAAGGGCTTCTCTGGGCAGTTTTTAAAAATTAGAATATGTTCTAATTTTTATTTTTTTATTTTATTGCAGTATTTTCACATACATTTTGTCCTCCACCACTTCCACCCCGGTCCCCCATTCCTCCTTGCAGATACCCTTCATCCCCAGAGGAGCCCAGCTTATGCGTATGTCTGCAGAAGATATATGTGTGTGAGACTTCCAATGTGTATATAAATTTAAGATCTAGGTCTTAAGTAACTTAAAAGTATGTTTTAAAAGTAAGGTGTTAAAAATTCTGCCAAATAGTTTGTCGGTTACTCAAAAAGTCAACCATTCAGTTAATATATGACTAGCTCAGCAATTCTACACATGGGTATAAGAAAAAGAGAACAAGAAATGTGCTTCTGCTCAAAATATATGAATTATGAGCCTGGAAAGAGAGCTTGGTGGTTAAGAGCAGAGAACTGGAGTTCAGTTTCTACCACCCACATCAACCTATAACTGTAACTCTGAGAGACCCAGCGTCTAACTTTCAGCCTCTGCAGGGATCTGCATGCATATACACATACAAATGTGTTCTTACACACACAAATGAATGAATGAGAATAAAACCTTTTAAAGCTATGAATGAGTGTTCACACACATATCTATTCATAGTAGCCCAATATTGGAAACAACTGAACAATCTGTATATGAATGAACAAACAGAGTCTGTCCATGCAATGCAATGTGATGAGGTCGCAGAAATAAATGAATCACTAATACCTTCTGCAACATTCACAAACTTGATGCATTATAAACTGTGGAAGGGGTCATCTATAAAAGATGACATTGTGCAATTTCCTGTCTACAAGATATCAAATACGGAAATCTACGCAAATAGAAAGTAGACGATTAGTGATTTTTTTTTTTAAGGAGTAGAGACACCGCAGAAAATGACTTCCAAATGTGTATAGGCATTTTTCCGGGAGTGATGACTTACACAGCAATGACAGTTTACTACTTTGTAAAAACATTCAGACACTGAGTTGTATGTGTTTAAAAGGCAAAGTAATGGTATGTGAATTATATTCTAACGCAGAAGCAGGATGTAGGTAAATCAGTGTCTCGCCGCATGATCTTAAGTACCTGGTCAAATTGAGGACCAGTGCATGGTTCTACGGAAAGCTGATTGCACCTCCTTGTTCCTCAGGCAGTAGATGATGGGGTTGCACATGGGGGTAACCACCGTGTAGATGACAGACAATACCTTATTGAGGTCCATGGCTTCTATGCGGCTAGGGCGGGCATAGATGAAGACAGTGGCTGAGTAAAAGATGCCCACTACTACCAAATGGGAGGCACAAGTAGAGAAGGCTTTGTGGCGGGCAGCAGCTGATGGCATGCCCAGAACTGTCCTACCGATGGCCACATAGGAAGCCATGGCCACAAGGAGTGAGCCCCAGAGGATGATGATGGCTGAGATAAAGTCTACCAGCTCTGTGAGGGCCACGTGGGTGCAGGACAAGTTCAGAAGGGGAGAGACATCACAAAAGAAGTGGTTGAGGACGTTGGGACCACAGTAGGACAGGCTTGCAATGCATGCTGTTTTGATCACTGAGACCAGCAACCCACCCAGCCATGAAGACAAGGCTAAGCCCAGGCAGACCTGGGGCCTCATGAGCAGTGGGTAATGCAGTGGGCGGCAGATGGCCACATAGCGGTCATAGGCCATGGAGGCCAGGAGGGTGCACTCTGTGCAGATGAGAGATATGAACTTCTTCTCAACCCAGTACGTCTCACATTTCCTTTAAACCATCCCGGGCGTCCACAGCCCCACGAGCAGGGTGGGCATGGTGACAGACACATAGCACATCTCCAGGCAGCTGAGGTTGCCCAGGAAGAAGTACATGGGCTTGTGGAGCTCGCTGTGACTGCAGATGAGGTAGATGATGAGTGTGTTCTCCAGGAGCGTCAGCAGGTAGAGAGTCAGGAAGACGACAAACAGGGCATCCCTTATGTCCAGTCTAGTGGACAATCCCAGCAAGATGAACTGCTGAACCCTGGTCATGTTGACCAATTCAAGCGACTTCTCCATCTACAAAAAAAAAAACTTACAATTTTTTTCTAAGACTCTTTCCTTATATCTTATCCCACCCTAGACCAATGCCATTATCACAACTGCATAAATCACCTCTTAAAAATTTTTACTATGTTTATGTATTTTTCAGGGGATCTGGGGTGCAAGTGTGAAGGTCATAAGATGCTTTGTAGCTGGAATCAGTTCTCTACTTCCACCATGTAGGTTCCAGGGACCAAACTCAGCTCATCAACCTTGGCTACAAGTACCTTTACCCACTGACTCATCTGGCCAGCCCTGATATCACTTCTAATTGTATCTTTCTGTTTCTAAATTTGATCTATAAAAGTCTTTGTGTTCCATATAGTGGTGTCTTTCCAAAACATACCTGATATAAGATTACTCCTTTCTCCTTAAAAGGCCCATTCATCCTTATTATTCTTATAATAAATACACTCCATAATACAATTCTTCCTTTAGTTTAAGATAGTGTCTTGGGTAGCCCAGGCTGGCCTTAAACTCATTATGCAGCTAACAATGGTCTTGAACTCCTGATCATCCTTCCTCCATTTTCTGAGTGCTAGGATTGCTGACCTGTGAACCACACCCAATTTATCACAAAGCAGTATTCTAACCCCCAGTGCTCTGATTCTGAATGATTTGGCTTTTAGACTTTTGTCACCCACTGAGACCCCTTGGTTCTCTTTCCATGCCCTCAAATGCTCCAAGCTCCTTCTAGCCCTAGGAAATCATGCATGCTGGTCCTTTTGCCTGGAGCACACTTCTCCACACTTTTGCTTTTCATTTTCAAGTCGTGTCCCCAGCTAGGCCTCTCTCAAAAGTCTCATATCAAATCCTGTGTCATCATTTTTCATTCCATTCCTTAATTTTTCTTTGTGAAGTGATTGCTGCTGTTAGTTTCAACTGCTGGGAGGTGTCTGGGGAGATAGTTCAGTGATTAACATTGACTATTGTAAAGAACCTGGGTTTGGTTCCCAGCACCTACATGGTGCCTCATGACCATCCACAACTCCAGTTTCTAGCTATTGAATGTCTTTTCCCGACTGCCGCAGGCATCAGGCATGTTTTGGGTGCACATGGATACATACAGACAAAACATACATAAAACATATATAAAGTAAAATGAACAAGTTAAGAGAAAAATTAAATTACTGGTATGCTTTTTTCCACTGTTCCACTGGTCATTTTCTTTCTAATTAGTTGGTAAGCCTCCTAGGGGCAGTATTGCACTGATTGATGTCAGTCTTACTCAGGACCCTGTCCTCCATACCCAGTCAAGAACACTCATATAGTGTCCTGTACATGCTCTTCCATAATGCATGATGGATCAAGGCTTTCTAAGCTTCAGTAGCTTCCTCCACAGGCTTCACAATAAATGGATTCAAGATCATTGGGACTCAGGCTTAATTTGCAATGGTCATTAAATTATTTGGGCTTGGCTTTCGAATTTATTTTAGAGAGTGGTCCAGGCTGTCATAGAACTCACTATGAAAGCCAGGATGACCTTTAACTCACAGCAAGCCTCCCATGTGCTGGGAGTACGATGTGAGCCACCACACCCAGTTCTGATGGTGACTGAGTTAGAAGAGACACAATGTGACACAGTTGGAAGACTTGAGTCAAAAGTTGTTCTTTGTATGCCTATTACCATCCTCAACATGCAGTGTTTATTCAAGTTTCAATTTTTCCTCTGTAGAACTAAAAAAAACCATCAACTTCCATGAGCTGTGGCTGAGATGGCACAAAAAGATGAAAAAATAAAGTTTCATAGAAATAAGTTATTAATATTGATAATATCAATCCTTTTTAACTGTCCATCAATACTGTGGATGTAGGTTGTTTTCCTAGGTACTCTTAGGTACAGTAGAATTCTCACCTCCCTGACTCTTGAGTTTGATGACCTGCTGATTTGAAAACAATGGTAACGTTAATGCCATCTATTAGAGACTCAGCTGTGATGATTTTCTAGAGTTGTTCTTGTTCACAATTGCAGTGAATGGTTATATAAATTTTTATTCTATTTTCCATTAGTTGTTGTGATGGACATTTTTCTAATAACTATCCCCTTGATAGCATCATAGAGTCATATTCTAATTTTAAAACCACTTTGAAATTGTGTAGTACATGATCTGAATGCTTGAGAGTGGTTTCATCTTATAAGCATGCCTCCAGCATTAACACTGTGAGATGTCCCAGGGAGGCACAATGAGAATACAGGAATAAGCTTGGCTCCAGACAACAGTATTCTGGTTTCTTCTTCACTGCTTACTAAACCTGGATGACTTACTCTAACATATCTGACACATCATAGCCTTTTGAAAACAAATGAGATTGTCTTCATAAATTATGAAAATTTATAACTCCACCATCAAGTAAGGGCCAATTATACCTGGCCTTCAGCATTAGATATTAATATCAGTGATCATAGAAGAACTTACGTGTCCTCCTAAGGTTTCATCTCCTCCTAGACAAACTACAAGTTATTGCTATGTTGGTCTAACAAGCTCACACATGCCAATGTTCTGTGACAAGTAAGCCATGTGCACCCAAATACAAACCTCACTTTTATGAAATGTACAGCGTTTGTGAGCACAGGGTGGAAAGCATTTTGGAAGTGGGATGTTACTGCACACACTTTGCAGAAGAAGAGATCAATCCCAGAGTGGGCAATGAATCTTGACTGAGTGCACTCAGATTGTAAGTGGCAAATCCAGCAACCAAGCCAGGATCTACCGGGCTCTGAAGCTAACGATCATGGTTTTATTCTACATGTTTGAAGGGTCACTGCAAAGTTCTCTTTCTCCTGGCCTCTGAACTGGATTCTGGGGCTGTATGGAAGGTAGCCATGTGAAAATTAAGCCCAGCAGGTAAAGGCATTTTCCAGGAAACTTGACAGCTTGAGTTTGATCCCTGGGACCCACATGGTGTAAGGAGAGAATGAGTCTCTCACAAATGTCATCTGACTTTCACACTTGTGCTGTGGTGTACGGACCCCCACATATATGCACACTTAAATCAATAAATTCATCAATAAGTAAATAGAAAGAAAAGAACAGTAAAAATTCAGCAATTTATGGATAAACCAAAAAGAAACTGCACAACCAACACAAAAAGATGTGATCTCACTTTGACCAGAGTCCCTCAGCTAGTTGAAGATGCAAGTCCCATTTTACTCCTCAACCCACATATTCCATTTCACTTATCACCAAGGGAAATCTTGTTATGATAGAAAGAATTTGGGGTTCAGAATTATGTGGCCCAGGACTATAATTCAAGATCTTAAACTAGTCAGCTTCATGAAAGCCAGCCCTTTTTCAGTGTGGGTTAGACAGTATCCATCGTCTCCATCCTTAAAATAAGGGTTGTGTGTATAACTACATCATAGGGCTGAGATGAGAACTCATGAGATAAAACAAGAAGATTCGACAAGGCACCTGACGCTGAGGACGTGACTCTAAGGCACCACTTCTCTCATCTTCTTCCTTCCACCTCCAGCACCATGAGGTTTCCAGTTCGCTTACCTGAGAAGCCTGCGTAAAGGGTCCCTCTCCTAGGGTCTCTGATCAGGGTTGAGATGGTTTGAATATCCACTCAGATGCGGATTTCTCAGCAATGAAGCCAGGATCCAGCACTCAGTGGGCCAGAGCATTTCCTTCAGGCCTGATGAACCTGTGGGCACTATCCTTGGTCCTGAACCCAGAGTTCTCGCCCCTCCTTATCCCTTCAGCCACTGTGTATCTGAGACTCTTGTCTGGACAGTATCGAGTTGTTTCTGAACTCATAAGCAGGAGGCACGCAAAGAGGTTAGTTTAAGCCTTGGCTGAGGATCTCTGAGACTGCCCCAAATCTCTGTGGAATTAAACAGCAGGTGGAAGAGATTTATTTATATATAAATTAGAAAATCTATTGGGCTTGAGGAAGAGGGCACAGGTGTGCCCAGTGTGGCATCACTGTGTTTATAAACAAGCATTCATTGTCTTCTGTGTGGTGAAAGGTGCTGTGGGTGCCAGGAATATGAGAATAAGTCTGACATTGTCCCAGCCCCCAAGGTCCCCAGTCAACGTGGATATGAAAATGGAACCAGAAACTGGGGGTGGGATCAAGGAAAACTTGATTCATTAACTGTTCCCAGGGAGACATGAACAAATGTCTATTCACCCCAGACAGGGCACCAGTGACAGACCAATGTAATGACCCCACTCAAGTCCAACGTGACAACCTAATGACTTCATTCAATTTACTTAAAGAATTGTTGAGGGTCTACTCACAGAAGTGTGGGTGAGCCCCACAGAGCTGCACCCCCACCAAGTCTCCCACCCCATCATAGATAATGGCCTCATAGACTCTGTTTCATGGAGTCTCAGTTGAAGCTAGCCTTCCACTTCCTGTATACTCCAGCATCTCCCAAGTTGACCCAAAGCTGGGGGAGAGCAAAAAGGAACTCTACTTATGGCTCTTGTGAACCCCACATTCCACTTCTACTAGGGAGGGTTATCAGTTACTCCACCATCACTGTGGACCCAACTACCACTACACCAATATCCTCAATTCATTTCCAAGGTGGCCTCCACTTCAATACAATCATCATATACCTAAGAGAAAACTACTGACAAAATATTAAATGTCCAGATGAGTTTTTAAGGCTGTCTTCATCTGGCACAAGTTAGGAAACTTTCCCTTGACAGATACATATTAGATCATGGGTAGAAGTTTAAAGCAAATGCTTTCAGTGGCTGGAGAAGTAACTTGGAGGGTAAGAATGTTTGCTGTTCTCACGGAGAATCAAAGCACAGTTCCAAGTGCCCACAGTACACAGCCCATGACTGCTAGTAACTCTGGATCCTGGAGATTTAAAGCTACCTACTGGCCTTTGCAGGACCAGCATGTGAATGCACACATGTGTACCCACACACACACACACATTGTAGGGAGCCACATTTTTGTTCCTGGCTGCTCACCCCTGAAATAACCACATAGAAACTGTATTAATCACTGCTTGGCCCATTAGCTCTAGCTTCTTATTGGCTAACTCTTACATCTTAATTTAACCCATTTCTATTAATTTGTGTATCACTGCATGTCTGTGGCTTACTGGCAAGGTTCCAGCATGTCTGTTCCCGCTGGTGGCTACATAGCATCTTCTTAACTCTGCCTTCTTCCTCCCAGCATTCAATTTAGTTTTTCCTGCCTACTTCTATTCTACCCTATCACAGGCCAAGGCAGATTCTTTATTCATTAACCAATAAAAGCAACAAATATACAAAAGGACCTCCCACACCATTTCCCCTTTTCTGTTTAAATAAGAAGGAAGGTTCTAACTTTAACATGGTAAAATTACATATAATAAAACAGGTATCAAGAAAAAATTACAGTTACAACATTTATATCTACTTTATCTTTTAACATAACTAAGGAAAACTATAATTATAACTATCCATTTTTTAACTTCATTAAAGACTCCAGAAGGATATAATATTACCAAAGTAAACAGGAAGTACATTGTAAGCAACTTTCAAAACTCTAGAATTGAGAGTGAAAGACGCCACTAAAGTGGTGAGAAGTTTCCCTTCCCCAAAAACCAGGCCTGATGGATGCAATCAGCAAGAGGTATATTTCACATGAGCTCACATGGGCATCCAGTTAGGCAAAACTGGGCACCCCCAGCATGCTTTTCATACAGCTTTTATAGGGGTTTCAGAAATAAG
>LOEQ01001046.1:67959-80344 GCA_001685075.1 Bramus lutescens
ATAAGCAAGCATAGCAACATTATTCACATAGGATGGCAGTTTCAAAGTTCAAAAATTCAATAAGGGTAAAAATAAGAAAGCATAGCATCATCATTCTTACAGCATAACAATTTTAAAGTTCAAAAGTTCATTAGAGAGCCTTGAGATCCAGATGTTCCCCTTCAGATCAAAGACCTTCAGTCATCAATCAATGACAGGACCAGATGCTCCCTTTTCAGATAGTGGATCAAAAGACCTTAAGTCATCAATCAATCGACTCAAGCCACAATTTGTGATTTTCCATCAACTCTAGTGGGGTCTTTCAATAGAGACACTTTGATACCTGTATAGGCACCCAAAGTTCTTCTGTATCCATCTTCAGCCTACAGACCCGTGGTATTCAGCAGACTTTTCCATGAAGCAAGAAATTTGAAGATCTGTTTTACCTTGTAATGATGAAGTCCATCAGTTGCTTTTTTCTATATCCTGCAAAATGTCTGGCAGATTCTTTCATGTAGCAAGAACCCCGAAGGACCATCTCACCTTAGGCAAGTTCAGCAGTCATTTCTCTGTGGGTCCTGCATGTCCAGTTCATACAACATAGCATCAAGCAGACCAGGCAAGAGCAATGTCTTGCCCAAATGTCTAACAAACTCTATGAGGAACCTCTTCGATGCCCATCATCCTCTTGAAGTAACTGGCGCTGCCAGGAGCAGATATGTCTCTTTGTCATGAAAAGTTTTAAGTTCTTAAACATTTTAAATGCCATATTCTGTAGTCTTTGAAAGGTTTGAAGAATATCTATCCATCTGAAATACAACTCTGTACATCTAGAAAACCTAACTAAGATGAATACAAGCTTGACTATTATAGATGACTTTCTATTAACCTATATTTCTTAATTATACATTACATTTTTAAATAAGCTGTACAAACACAATACCTTAATAAAAAGCAGAAATATATATGTATATATAGATATATCAAAATTGAATTAATATTAAATTAAATTTGTATAAAAAACAAGATCCATACCAATGTAAAGTATACATCTCTATAACATATCCCTCTTTAAATGTAAACAAATATTTATAAACAATATTTGGGAACACACACATATTTCCTGTCTGTCTGCCTCTCTCTCTCTCTCTCTCTCTCTCTCATTTTCTCCCCTCACTGGCTTCAGTGTATAAATGGTATTTCTTGGCCTGACATTTTAGGCCCTACAGTATGTGAACCCAAGAAATACTTTTGTCTCTTTGGCTGTGGTTCTGAGCATCTCTGGATGCCCTGCCCAGAGTGGATGCCCTTGATGCCCTAACACATTTCCATCCTTCACTATCATGCCTTGTTCTGATGATTCTGTCTAGAGCATCATCTCATACCCACCTCCTTGTAAATACAAGTCATCCCTGACCCCTGAATTACTCAGAGATACTATTAGTAGTCTTTTTTCTATCAGCTCCTACATCCTTTTTATTTCTGTATGTTTTAATTAATTATTCATTTGTGGTGAGTCATGGGGAGAATCTAAGGCATCAAACATTCTAGAAAAGTCCTCTGTTACTGAGCTATACAACATTCTCATTTGGATGTCTTAAATCTAAAAAAAATTATATTAAATTTGACATCATTATGGCTTTTATTACATTTATTAATTTTGGTTGGAGTATGTGTGCATGCCATGGCACACATGCATAGGTCAGAAGACAACTTGCAGAAGTTCTCACCTCCTTCCCTCCATACCTCCCTCCCTCTTCCCTCCATCCTCCATTGCTATATTTTCATAGTAGGTTCAGCGCTTAGTTCCAAGCCCAAGGATACATAATAGTACAATCTTCTAAGGTCTCAAAGCACACTACAAGCTTCTTCATCAGTGGCTTGAGTTTGTACAGAATACATAACCAATTCCTAGACTGAGTGGTTTGAACGTCTCTTTCTGGAGGCTGAAAGTTGAAGATCAAGGAGCCAGCAGATTTATTATCTGCTGATGAGTTGGTTTCTGGTTTTCTGTCTGATGTCCTAGAGGGCTCTTGGGGGATAAAAGCATCCCTTGTGTCCTCCACAGACTTATAGCACTAACACTTATCACTGTAAGGGCCCCAATCATATAATTCCATTTAACCTTTATCATCTCCCAGCAGCTTACTTCCAAATACTATCACACTAAGAATTAGAAATTCAATATATAGAATTGAAGAAGAGGCACATTTTCAGTTTGTAAAGCAATGTTTATTAAGAGTGTTTTCTTTGGTACTGGAGAGATGGCTCAGCAGTTAAGAGCACTGGCTATTCTTTTAAAGGACCTGGGCTCAATTCCCAGCACCCACATAACAGTTCACAATTCTCTGCAACTCCTGTTTCAGGGGATCCAACCCCTCATGCAAAGATACATGCAGGCAAGCACCAAAGTACATAAAATAAAATTTTATAAAAATTTTAAAAAAGAGTATCTTCTTATCTCATTTGCTGTTGTCAGAGGTATGCATCAGAAAAAGAATTTTAGGTAAAAAAAAAATCTTACTGTATCTCCCAGAAAGTATGTGGTGAATCTCACAAAGTTCACAATTGTCAATCAGAGAGCACCAGGTTCAATAACAGTAACAAAAAATAAAGTGGAGGGTGATAGAGAAAAACACCTGACATTGATCTCTGACCTTCAAACATGCATGGGAAGAGGGACCTTCACATAGGTACAACACACACACACACACACACCACATTTGTTTTATAATTGAAATAATTAAAAAGAAACTAAATTTCATAGAACATAATTATAATTCTAGCATTCAGAAAGCAGAGGCAGGAAGGGTGTGAGTTGAAGGCCAGCTTGGGCTACCTTGCAAGTTCCAGGCTAACCTAGGTTATATATTAAAGCCCTGCCTTCAAAAATTAAACAAATACATTAAAAACTTCCACCAATAAATTTGGTATCTTACTTATTTTGAAAGAGGCTTTCACTGTGTTGACCAGGATCAATTTCTGTGTGCTGGAATTAAAGGCACATGGCATCACACTCTGCCAATAGCATTCATTTTTATACAAGTAAAGAAATCACATAAAATCCTCAGCTAGTATGGTGGCTAGCCAGGCATTGGTTGTGTATGACTTTAAACTCAGCACTGTAGAAGCAAAGGCAGGCCGTTCTCTATGAGTTTGAAGTTGGACTGTTCTATAGAGTGAGTTTCAGTATAGCTAGTACTACACAGAGAAACCTTGTCTCAAGGAGGAGGAGGAAAAGATGATCCCCCATAGGCTCAGATATTTGAATGCTTAGTCATCAGGGAATGGCACTATTTTGAAAGGATTAGAAGGGTTAGGAGGTGTGACCTTGTTAGAGGAAAAAGTGTCACTGGAGATAGGTTCTCTACCTGTAGATCAGGATATAGCTCTCAGCTACTGTTCCAGTGCCATGAGTGTCACCATGCTCCCACTGTGTCTCCCACTATGATGATACTAAATGACTAAATCTCTGAAATGGTAAGCCAGCCCCCAATTAAATGTCTTCTTTCATAGGAGTTGCCTTAGTCATAGCGTCTCTTCACAGCAAAAGAACAGTGACTAAGACCATTAGCAAAACAGTACAAGTTCAATTCATTGTGATACTAAGGACACATTTGCAGGAGAAATGTTTTTACAAACTGGTATTGATGTAAGCAGGATTATTCGTTATCTTGAGACAGGGTCTTGTGTAGCCCAGGTTGACTTTGAACTTTACATGTAGCTGAGAATGACCTCAAACTCCTGAGTCTCCTGCCTCCATCTCTCTAGTACTGGAATTAGAAACATGCATCACCAGAATATTAGCCTTATAGCTAAGATTTTTGCCCAAGTCTCCCTCAATCCCTCTCTCTGTGGTTAGTTCATTTATCTGAAGTTTCTCTTACTATGATATGTTTCTTTGATCTGTACTCAGTTTGATAAGCTGAGTCTTTTAGGATAGAAACAGCCACCATAATTTCTGTCACCAGAGACCACTAGGTACTGGGAGATGGTCTCTTATATATGGGATTAATCTACATTTAGAGCCAACCCTACAGACTTGCAATTTAAATTAATCTAAAAGCAATGAGTACCACACAGCACTGATAAAAAAGAGAGCTAAGTCACAAAAGAAATCAAATCAGGGGACCTAAAAGAAAACTGTTGCTATATATGCTAATCCAAGGCTGAAATTTGATGTCAGAATGAGCAAAAGATGAACACAGTGTGGTTCCTCTTGTATGGATTACCCATAGGAGTCAAGTTTCTGGGCACAGAGAGTAGGATTACAGTTACCAGCAGCGTGAAGAAGTGGAATAAGGAGTGACTGTTGAGTGGGCATGGAGTTTCCATTCTACAGGATGAAAAGCTTTGTAGGAGCTAGGCACTGTCAGTGGTTCAGACAACACAAAAGAGTCTATTGTTAAACTCTCGGTGTCTAACTCTTCTAGATCATTGACTAACTTATTGTCAATCTGAAAAGAGAACTCAGAACTACAGAAAAAAGGTTCTGAGCAGTAGATGTGGACAACCAACATGCTGGTGACTTTTTATTGTCAACTGACAAAACCTAGAACCCCCTGGGAAGAGCTAATACATTAAGGAATTGTCTAGATCAGACTGGCCTGTGGATAGGACTGTGCAAAATTGTCTTGATAAATGATTGATGTGGGTGTTCCCAGCCAACAGGGGTGGTCCCATCCCAGGCAGATGTGCCTGAGCTGAATATGGAAGCAGAGAGCAGAAACCAGTAAATAGCATTACCTCTCATGGTTTCTGCCTCCAGATTCCTCCCTTGACTTCCATCAGAAATAGACTGTGACCTGCCAAGTAAAACATGTTTCTCTCCTAAGTTCTTTCTGGTCAGAGTATTTTACTGCAACAACAGAAAAGCAAACTACATTAGACATTCATTCATTGCTCGTCATCTTGGCAAGCATTTATTAAGTTACTAGTAAGTACTAGTACTGGGTGATACGTATATAAACAGTAGATTATGCAAGGACAATTTAAATTTGTTAAGAAGAGCAATTGAAATTGCGGTTGTGGCTTCGTATGATGGTACATGCCTGTAATCCTAAGAGACTGAGGTAGGAGGAACAGGAGTTTGAGGCCAGCATGGGGCTCTACAGCAGGACTTTCCCTAAAAATGTAACCAAACATTGTAGCTGTAGCAGAGGTGGAGTTTGTCTTTTGTCCCAACTGCCCAGTCTCAAATAATCACACAAAACCTGTATTAATTACAAAATGCTCGACATATAGCTCAGGCTTATTACTAACTGGCTCTTACAACTAAAATTAACCCATTTTTATTAATCTACATTTTTTTCACATGGACAATGGCTTTACCTGTCCTCTAGCATGTCTTGTTCCTCTGGTGGCTGACTCACATCTTCTGACTCCGCCCTTCTTACTCTCTCTTTTCAGTTTGGGTTTCCTGCCTAGCCTTATTCTGCCTTGCTATAAGTCAAATAAGCTTTGTTATTAATCAACGAGAGTAAAACATATTCACAGTGTACAGAAGGATTATCCCACAACAGCTGTTTAAGTGGTGGCAAGGTGAACGATGCTGTGAAAGTCTGAGACACAACTTAAAGAAGATTAGGATGGCTCACCTGCAAGATGCGAGGGAGTGAAGCTCTCATGGGGTGGGTTAATTTTCTTGTTGTCATGAGTAAATGGTTGATAAGGATCAGCTGACAGCTTAAGAAGAGACACTGTCCATCATGGTGAAGAAGGCATGGCACCAGGGGCATGAAGAGGCTGATCACATTGCATATGCAGCCAGGAAACAGCAGCAGGAAGTAAAGCTGGACCTTCAAACCTCAAAACCAGCCCCTAAACTCCAGAACCTTCTAGAAATCTGTCACAAGTTGGGCTGTATTTACAGATAGCCTATGTATATTCTTCTAGGCATTTGCATATCCAATATAATATAAAGGCTGCATAATATATCACTTACACTGTATTGCTTGCACCAGGAGGTGGTGGCACACACCTTTAATCCCAGCACTCAGGAGGCAGAGGCAGGCAGATCTCTGTGAGTTCGAGGCCAGCCTAGTCTACAAGAGCTAGTTCTAGAACAGGCTCCAAAACTACAGAGAAACTCTGTCTTGAAAACAAAAACAACAATGATGTATTGCTTGCAAAAATATAAGATAAACAAGTCTGTATGTATTCTTTGCAGATAGGATTTGCTGTTTTAATTTTTATTTATTCTTTGATATTTTTGTACGGGTATACAATGTGTCTTAAATAAATCCACCTCTCATTCCCCACCTTCAACTCCTCCTGGGGTTCCAATAACATCTCCTTTGCAACCCATGTTCTCCTATAATATTTATTTGTAATCCACTGAATCTAATCAGTGCCGCCCATATGTTCAGGGGCATGGGATCATCTGATAGGCCTAGACAACCTTCCAGTGACCACACAAAGAAAAGGGACTCTCAGGGAATGGAGAGATGGCTCAGCAGTTAAGAACACTGGCTGCTCTTCCAGAGGACCTGGGTTCAGTTCCCAGCACCCACATGGCACTGTCTGTAACTCCAATTCCAGGAGACCCAACAACCATGACAAAATACCAATGTACATAAAATAAAAATAAATGAATTTTAAAAAGAAGAAAATAGATTCTCCCTCTCCATTCTCAGCTAGGGGTAGAGCTCCATGACCCCTCTCTCCTCGTGCTGGAATGTCTAACTGGCTTGGTCTTGCATGGATAATTACAATCACTGTGAGGTCATGTGTGCAGTAGGTATGCCATGTCTAGAGGATGTGATTCAAAGCACTCCTCCCCACTCTCCAACTCTTACACTCTTCCATCCTCTTAGAGATGTACCGTGAGCCTTCTAAGTGGGTGGATATGATGTGCCATCTGCAGCTGTGCACCCAGTCAGCTTGTTCACAATGGTGCAAAAAGAATAAGTTCATTAACCCCTAGCCACTGCTATAAGTAGCTCCTATAACCAAGGTTCCTTGACAAACTTATGGATATAAACATCAATATTTAAAATGAAGCTTAACAACAAAACCATTGTGGATCCTCTAGAGAACCTGAGTTCAGCTTCTGGCACCCACATCAGGCACCTTGAAACTGGCAGTAACTCCAGCTCCAGAGGATCCGATGCATCTGACCTTGATGGTTCTGATACTCAGTTCACATACCCATGTGCAGACACACCTACACATAGCTAAAATTAATAAAAATAAATCATTTTTAAAAAACAGGATTACATCATTTTCAGGAAACTGGATAGAACTGAAGATCATTGTGTTAAGGAAAATAAGTCAGAATCTGATAACAATTGCATGTTTTCTCTTATTTGGAGAATGGGGATATTTTTTAAGATGTCAAAGTAGAAGGGGAAGTATTTGGAAAGGAGGAAGGAGACCAGTAGCAAGGGAAGGTGCTACAAAAGAAGATGCCTGTTATATTTTTTACTAACATACACTAACTTAAAGAGATATTTGTGAGGAAATGAGACGGCTCAGTAGAGAAGGATGTTTCCCACCAAGCCTGATGACCTCAGTTTTTTAAACCCAAGGACCCACATGGTGGAAGGAGAGAACTGACTCCCTCAAGTTATCATCTGACCCCCACGTGTGTATCATGTGTATACAGAGAGACAGAGAGATAGACAGAGAGATGCAATAATTTTTTATTCTTTTTTAGAGGGAAATGGGTGAATGTGGCAAAGAGATGGTATTATACACTGGCGGAACCCAGGCTGGCCTTGGACTCTTGGTCCTTCTGTCTCTGCCTCCTCCAGCAAATCCTACCAGTGTGTGCCACCACAACTGGTACAGTAACTTTTTAATCAGAAATTCCACCAAAAATAGTGAACTAGTAAGATCTCCATGTGCCAAGAATGACAATGTAAGCCATATCCTCCAGCTAACTTACTGATCCCACATCACAGAACAGCTATAAAACCACGCATGCTGTGCTGCCACTTCTAATCACTATATCCTTTGTGTTTTGTTTTGTTCTTATAAACAGGTTCTCACTATAGCCCTAATTGGTCTGAAACTCCCCTTGTTGGCCAGGTTGTCCTCAACTACGAACCTCCACTTACCTCTGCCTCCTGTATTCACTAGTTTGTCGAGACTGGTCTGGACCAGTCTGGTCAGATCGAGACCGGTCTGGTCCAGTCTGATGGAGACCGGTGGGTCTGGTCTGGTTGAGACCAGTCTAGTCCAGTCTGGTATGGTTGATACCAGTGTGGACCAGTCTAGACTGGACCAGAACAGTCTCTACTGGACCAGACTGGCCAAGACCGGTTTTGACCAGTCCAGACCAGTCTCAACCAGACCAGACCAGTCCAGACCAGACTGGTCTAGATCGGTCCAGATCAGTCTCAACCAGACAAGACTGGACCAGACTGTTCTTGACCAGTCTGAACCAGTCTGGTCCGGTCTGGACCAGTTGAGACCAGTCTGGACTATTCCGGTCTGGTCCGGTTGAGACTGGTTTGGTCTGGTCTGGACTGGTTGGGACCAGTGACCGGTCTGGTCTGGTTGAGACTGGTCTGATCTGGTATGGACCCATCAACTGGTCCAGACTGGTCTGGTCTGGTCGAGACTGGTCTGGACCAGTTGAGTCTGGTCTGGTCCAGTCTGGACTGGTTGAGACCAGTCTGGACTGGTCCGGTCTGGTCTCAACCACACCGGACCAGTCCAGAGAGGACTCGACCGGACCAGACCAGTCCAGACCGGTCTCAACTGGTCCACACCGGACCAGACCAGTCTCAACCAGACCAGACTGATCCAGAGTAGACCAGACCTTTCTTTCTGCCATGTCTAATACCTGATGAAAACCAACTTAAGGAAGAAGTCTGAATCATGGCTCATGGTTTTGCTTGCTGTTTTAAAATATTTATTATTTTTATTTTGTATCTGTTGGCCAGAGAGTATATATATATGGTCACCATGTGTGTGCAGTGCCCTTTGAGGCCAGAAGAGGGCAGCAGATCCCCTAGAATTGGAGTTACAGGCAGTGAGCCCAGGGATGGATGCTAAGATTTGAACTCCAGTTCTCTGCAAGAGCAATGAGTGCTCCCTCTTTTTCTTTTTGTTTCTTTTCTTTTTTTGTTATGTTTTGTTTTGTTTTTCAAGACAGGAACTCGCTCTGTAGACCAGGCTGGCCTCAAACTCACAGAGATCCACCTGTCTCTGCCTCCCAAGTACTGGGATTAAAGATGTGCGCCACCACCACCCAGGGCAACAAGTGCTCCTAATGACTGGCTCACCATTTGAGGGTTCCGTTCCTGGAGGCCACATTAGCATGGTGTCTGGATTATTAACATTGGATCAGCAGTCGGGAAGCAAACAGGAAGTGGGGTCTAGCTGTGATACATCAAGGCTCACTTTCAGCAACCATCCTCCTCCAGCCAGGCTCCACTCCCTGACATTTACATTACTTCTAAAACAGCACCCGCCACCGGTGGACCAAGTGCTGGAACACATGAGACTGTGGGGCAAAGTTCATACTCAAATCACAGCATACCCAAATCAGTTCATTTATAGGATATTAAAATTTAACCTTTCCTTTCTTTCCTGAAGTTTGCTTTTCTTTATTGCTGTTGGCAATTCTGCTCACACAGGAAAGATGTAATCACTGTACTTTTGAACTCCAATCCAGTTGCTATGCCTGTGGAGAAGCAGAAAGCTACCTACTCAATACACTGAGCAAGTCAAAATTCTGGCTTTGTTCAAGGGGCCATTAGAGAGTTGTGATGTCATCCAAACATCCTAGGGGGACCATCCTGGCACTAGAATCTTTTAGAAAGAGTTTAACCTACTCCTGCACTAAGGTCCTCAAGACCACCAGGGTAGAGATGTCTGCCAAAGAATTGGGTAAATGAAGTCACGTCCAGGTCAGAGGGTAAAGGTGCTTCATCTCTGAAGAAAGACACGACCTAAGGCAGCCTTGAACTCCTTGTTCCGCAGACTGTAGATGAGGGGGTTAAGCATTGGGGTCACCATGGTATATGACAGAGACACCACTTGCTTGCTCTCAGGAGAATAGCTGGCCTTGGGGCGCAAGTGGATGACCCCCGTTGTGCCATAAAACAGAATTACCACAATGAGGTGGGAGGCACAGGTGGACAGGGCCTTGTGGGGCCCAGAGGCTGATGGCATCTGAAGGACAGCAGCCAGAATCCTGGTATAGGACATGACTATGAGACAGACCGGAACTATCATAATTAGCACTGTGGCCACAAACACACTGGCCTCGAAGACTCTAGTGTCTGCACACACCAGGCTCAGCAGAGGTGCTATGTCACAGAAGTAGTGTCTAATGCCCCGTGGCCCACAGAAGGGAAAGTTAAAAAGCCAGATAGTGAAGACCAGCGACACAGGGGCTCCTGCGAGCCAACAGGTAGTGGCCAGCAGGTGGCACAGCTTCAAGCTCATGATGGCACCATAGTGCAGTGGCCTGCAAATGGCCAGGAAGCGGTCCCAGGCCATGACCGTGAGAAGCAAGCACTCAGATGTGACACAGGACAGCACGAGGAACAGCTGCAGGGCACAACTTGTCGGGGACATTCCACGTCCTGGACGTAGCAAGCAGTGGTCGTCTGCCCCGCGGTGTAGGTCACTCTTCGTCTAGAGGTCCAGCGCCAGCTGCCGTAGGAAGAAGTACATGGGCGCATGCAGGCCTGGATCCAGGCTGGTGAGCAAGACAATGAGCAGGAAGGAGGCCAGGAAGTGAGCAGGAAGGAGGCCAGGAAGAGCACTGAGAGCATTGGGCGCAGGGAGGGCACATGTGCGAAGCCCAGCAACACGAACTCCAGCTCATGTGCGCGGCTCTGATTGGTCCAGGGGGGAGCTGCCGAGGAAGGTGGCATAGGCCCAGGATTCGAGGGCACTGAGCTAAGGACGGGGGAGGGACCCTATGGAGTACCAGAAGATGAAGTGAGAATTGCAGCCTGTGAATTTCATCCTTCACATTCCCAAGGGAGAGCTTATCCAATGGTAAATCAAGTCCCACACCTCACCACGGACAGAGCCCTTCTTAAAATCCCCAGTGAGTGTGGGAAGAAACAAAAACGACATCATCCGCTACCTAGCCTGTCTGCCTTGCGGTCCTCTCTCTTCGGACTCCTCTTTCCCTGGTTAGTTGTACTATAGTTTTGTTTTTAACAAAGGCCTTTGTGAGGTTTTTGGTTTTTTGTCTTGTTTTGTTTTGTTTTGGGGTTTTTTGTTGTTGGTGGTTTTTTGTTTTGTTTGGTTTTGTTTGTTTTTTTTTTTTGAAAAAGCGTCTAAGCACCACCACACTTGTGAGATGGTTCTTGACTGGCTCACCATCCTCATTCCCTTTGAACTTTTAGCTCACTAGGCTTGGTTTCCAGAACCTTTTCAGCTATGGTCCATGATAGTTCATTCTCACTTCACGACCTTAGCCTTGGTTAAACTTACTGTGCCACAAAACCGAAATAGAACTAAACGATGTAAACGTGGGAAATGGATTTGTAGGAGAGTGGGTTTTAGGGGTGGGATGGAAATAGGAAAGACTGAGGGGCAGAAATCAGAATTATACATATTCACACATATCACATATATGATATATATTTCATATATATGAAATTTCCAAAGAACAAGTTAAATTTGAGGGAAAAATATATCAAAAAAAGAAAGAAATTTGGTAGGGTTATATTTTGGAGGGATTTGGGGGTTTTTTGTTTGGTTGGTTGGTTTTTGTTTTAATTTTTGTTTTGTTTTGTTTTGTTTTTCAAGACAGCCCTGGCTGTCCTGGAACCCATAGTGTAGACCAGACTGGCCTCAAACCCATAGAGATCCACCTGTCTCTTAGAACAGAGATTAAAGGCATACACCACCACCACCTGGTAGAAATCTTAAAGAATTAAGATTTTCAAAACAACATCAGACCAAAAGTAAGAAGTAAAAACATGCCCAGGAATTAAAACAAGGACTCTTCTTAAACTCCTTGGGTCTCCTGGGATGAAGTGTCCCTTCACAAATGCAGACTGGGTCTATTCAACTGTCAGTAGAATGAAGGCTGGAAAACTCTGAACGCAACTGATTTTAGGATCCATGAAAAGAAAAACACCAGCAGGAGGGAAAGGTTCATCCACTAAATCAAAATCACCAGAAAGTAGATGGTCTGGTTAATAACGGGTGTCTTAGAGTGATGGAAAAAATCCCTGCCACATCTAAGCCTCCATTCTTACCTCTGAAGTTGTGATGACAGAATTTCACTTGGAGGACTGCATGACACAGTCCTACTGTTGGGGGTGCCCAGCACAACCATGGCAATCTTTAAAGGAGGTCAAAAGGCTGGGGAGATTACCCTGGATAAAGTACTTGCTGCACAAGCAGAAGGCCCTGAGTTCAACTCCCAAGTAGACATGACAGCGGGTGCTTGTAACCACAGCACTGGAAGGAGGGGCAGAGATGA
>LOEQ01001046.1:87450-114967 GCA_001685075.1 Bramus lutescens
GAGTCACAATAGGACAGCTCTGGAGGGGTGGAGCCACAATAGGACAGCTCTGGAAGGATAGGGTCACAATAGGACAGCTCTGGAAGGATAGAGTCACAATAGGACAGCTCTGGAGGGGTAGAGTTATGATAGGACAGCTCTGGAGGGATGGAGTCACAATAGGACAGCTCTGGAAGGATAGGGTCACGATAGGACAGCTCTGGAGGGGCAGAGCCACAATAGGACAGCTCTGGAGGCTGAGCTGCAATAGGACAGCTCAGCCCTGGGGGAAAGATATCCTGACCTTGGGGAAGCCAGGTTAACCAGCTGGGGTGTGGTGGGGGATGGTCTCCCCACAGGATATAGCAATCCTGCTCTTCTGGAGGGCCCCTACTACTGAGCTCTGCTCTGTTACCTTAAGGAAACATCCTAGCAGAGCTATCTGCTTCTTCTCTGGCCTAAGATGTTATTTCTTTTACTAACGTTCTGCTAAAGGGGAAGCCCCTGCAGAAATGGAGCAATCTCCTCTGGCTCTGGTGAAAAGTTGTTACTTTTTCTGCTCCACCTTGCTCAGCCTCCTTAGAGAGGGTGGGCAAGGTTTTTGAGCTCAGTCCCCTAAGGGACATCCTAGTCAGGTTCTTCCATCCTGTGCTGGTGAATGAAGATTGTCACCTAAGACTCTTGAGAAAGATATTTATTTGAGGAGGAGAAGTCCAAGAGAGTTGCCACTTCTGCCAGGGAGGGATTAATGGCAGCCCTTAACTGAATAGGCCTAGAGTCTTACATAGGGTTTCTTAGGGGTGGAGTTTTCCCAGGGAGAAGGGGGATTGGTTAGTTTTTCCCTGCTTAGGGATTGGTTAGTTTAGTTGGTCAGGGCCAAAGATGGCCCTGACTTCATGGCCAAAGATGGCCCTGACTTCATGGCCAAACTGTGTTTCTTTCACTGGTCCTTTTTTAGCTTTTAACTCTAATTTTAGGACCAGGGCATATTTCTCTCACTGGCTCTGATTCTAGGGACAAACTGTGTTTCTTTGACACTAGTTTCAGAGCCAAGGTATGTTTCTTTGGTCCTGGGTTCAGGGATAAAGATGTTTCTTTCCCTGGCCCAGGTCTCAGATCCAGGGTGTGTTTCTTTCACTGGCTCTCAGTTCAGAGTCAGGGTTCCCAGTGATTGGTTGGTTTCCTGTTCCAGTTGTCCCTTTTACCCTATAATGTGGAGTTTAGATATGGAAAAGTTGAAGCACAGGATCAAAACCTAAGGCTGTGACAGGCACAAGAAGTATATATGGTTTTTCTACAAAATAAGATTAGAGTCTGGAGAGATAGCTCAGTGGTTAAGACCCTGGATTGTGCTTGCAGATGACCTGAGTTCAGCTCTCAGCATCGGTACCAGGCAGAACAGGCCCCAAAGACAGCCTGGAACAGCAGAGCCAGGAGATCTGCCCTTCTCTGTATTCAGCGAATACCAGGACCCATGTGCACATATCCACACCAGACACACATATACACATAACTAAAAATTAAATTTTTTTAAACCAACACTCCTTTATGATAGAAGTCCTGGGAAACTCGGAATAGAAAGATGTGTCAAGACAATAAAAGATTTATAACATACCTATAGCCAAACATTTTATTAAATGGGGGGGAATCAAAGCATTTCTAGTCTTGTTTTCAAGACAGAGAAATACAGAGTCTTTGGCTGGAATCTCCACCTCACCCCTCCTTGATCCAGCCATTCCTCCCTCTCCAAACCCTGCCCTCTCAGAAAAAAAAATGCCAAAAAGTTCAGTTCAACAGTGTTTGTGACTCCTCCCCCCCCACAAAGCTGCCAGCTGCCCCAGGCCCCATCTAAAAGTATGCCATAAGTATGGGCATGAACCCAACCTGTGGAGGACAGACCATCAACCCTCTCTCACTCTTACAGGGTATGCAAGCCCTTCCTTTAGACCGGCCATGTGATTTTTCTCCTGCCCCCTTTCCCTACCCTGATCTCTGGGGCTTGGAGGGTCACCCAGAAGGGCTTCACCCAAATAAACCTGGTCTTTTACTTTTTAATTCTGTTTGATCTGGCTTTATCTGTAATTTCTCCCTATCTCTTCAGAGTAACAGAAATGAAGTAGCCACAGCAACTCTGAAAATATTTATCATCTACTTCTTTATTTAAAAGTATCGGCAGTACTGGCGATGTAGTGGAGTGTTTGCCTGGGATCCCGGGATGCCCTAGCAAGAGGTGGATCTCTGTGATTTCAAGGCCAGTCTGGTCTACAAGAGCTAGTTCCAGGGCAGGCCCCAAGGCTACAGAGAAATCCTGTCTCAAAAAACAAACAAACAAACAAAAAACCCTAGTAGGTAGGCCATGTTCCATTAACCGGCCCCACACGGATGAGTATCTGGGAAATGCAAACTGTACTGGGGGTGGGGGNGGGTGGGGGAGCGTGTTGTTTCTTAAGTTGGGAGTAGGTGGGGGTGCATCTGGGGGAATATTCTGGTTATGTCGGTTAAAAAAAAAAGTCTAAAATTGCAATTCTATTTGTTCCCTGAAATTATATGGCAAGTTTCCATGAGCTAAATTTCTAAAACCAATATAAGTTTTCTCTCTGAATAATTAAAAAACCCGTTTAATCCCAGCACTCAGGAGACAAAGGCAAGTGAATCTGTGAGTTTGAGGCCAACCTGGTCTGCCTAATGAGTTCCAGGCTAGCTAGGGCTACCTACTGAGACCTTCGCTCAAAAAAGTAAAACAAATAGAAAGCTGTCCCCAAAGAATTTGAAGGGATAAGAACTGAACGAAATCTTTGTTCCCCACCCAAGTACACACTCCCCGAAGCCGAGCCAGGGCATACTGGGCTGCCAGGTGGACATCACGGTTTCGAAGGCTGTAGATGAGTGGATTGAGGACAGGTGTGACAACCATGTAGAAAACGGCCACCAGCTTATGATGCCTGGCAGGAAGAGCAGTAGAGGCTTGGGGCCGCAGGTACATGGCGCTCACTGTGCCATAGAAGAGCCCTACCACCGCCAAGTGTGAGCTGCAGGTAGACAGGGCCTTTCGGCGACTCCCAGCCTAAGGCAACTTGCTTTACACTGCAATCAGAATCCAGGTGTAGGAGGCGAGGATGAGGGCGAAGGGTACCAGGATGGGCACGCCCAGGCCTTAGACCAGCCTGTAGTTGGCCGTGGTGTCTGCACATGCTGCCCTCAGCACTGCAGGCCTCCCAGGACAGACGGGCAGGCGCAGCGCGGCCACCGCATTGGGTACAGACAGTACAAAGCCCAGGGTCCAGGACACTCCAGCCAGCGCTGCGCAGCGGGGCGCGGTCACCAGGGTCGCATAATGCAAGGGTTTGCACACAGCCAGGCAGCGGTCCAGGGCCATCGCAGCCAAAAGGATGGCCTCGCAACTGCCCAGGGAGGTGCCCACATACAGCTGCGCCCCACAGCGCACCAGGGAGAGGCGAGCATGGTGCATGGCCCTGTGTGCCAGAGCCTGTGGCAGCGTGGTGCTCACATAGGCAGTGTCCAGCAGGGCCAGGTGGGTCAGCAGGCGGTACATCGGCCGGTGTAGTCGTCTGTCCAGAGCTATTAGGCCCACTAGGGCACCATTACCCAACACCGTGGAGAGGTAGGCCAGGAGAAGTGAGACCCACAGCAAGGGACGCAGAGAAGGTGGAGCCCACAGTCCCAGCAGCAGGAACTCTAGGGTTCCTGAATCATTGAGGGTTCCTGGACCCATCCTGGAGACAGAGACAATGGCAGGATCACTGCAGCACCTCTGGGCTAGGAGAATAAGGGATGGGGGGACCGGCTCTTTGCTCCTCTTCCTCACTCCTTTGTCCTCCCCAACTCTAAATCATGTCTCGTTTGCCCCCACCCCGCTTTCCTTTTTGCAATAACTTGCTTACTGGTTCTATCTCTGCCGCTTGCCGACTATATATAAGGAAATGTTTGAATCTGAATTTTCCCTCTTAAAGGTTTTTGACAAAAGCCTGATGACCTGAGCTTAACCCTTGAAACACACACACACTCACACGCACACAGATCACAGTGACTACTTAACTGAAACATATATTTGTCTCTGCCCCATTTCTCCTCCATCCTCTCTCTTCCTCTCCCTCTTCTCTCTTCCCCCTCACTCTCTCCCTCGTTTCCTCCCCTTTCTCCATCCCCAGCCTTCTCCCTCTACCCTCTTTCCCCCTCCTTCTCTCTTCTCCCTCCTCTCATGCCCCTTCCCCTTCTCTATCTGTCTCTCCCTCCTCCCTCCTCCCTTCATCTCTGCTCTCTCACTCCTTCCAATCTCTTTCCTCCATCTCCCTCCTCCCTCCTCCCTCCATCTCCGCTCTCTCACTCCTTCCAATCTCTCTCCTCCACTTCTCCTTTATCCTCTCCCCTCTCTCTTCCTCTTCTTCATCCTCCCTCTTCCTCCCCTCTCCCCTCCATCTCCCTTTCTACTTCCTTTCCATTTTCTCTCCATGTCTCCATAGTTCTACATGACCTTCTGGCTCAATAATTCTCCCCCCCCCAGGTTAATTCCAGCTGGTTTTGTCTAAGTTCTCATAAGAGCCCAGGACCCCCAACTCTACCCCTCTAATTCTAGCCCTAACCCTAACTCCAACTCGTCATTCAGTCCTTCAGCCCAAAATAGCTCACACAGTGGGAGGGGCCGCCTGGCAGCTCTGAGGAGGTATGTTAGGGGTTGTAAGACCAAGCCAGCTCTGGGGACCACTGACCCCCACACCCAAACATAAACTCAGGGTGGTCCACACACCAAGCCTTCTGAACTGCCCTCTGCTGCCTTTTTTCTCGCTCCTCTTCCCGGCTTCTGAAGTCACCATCTCTCCTTCCCCCTCTGTGCCAATCATTCTTAAGGCCCAGGGTTGTGCTTGGGACCCACGATTACATCTCAAGAGGCCTTCTCTATTTTGCTGGAAAGAGACTATACTACGCAACGGTTCCATGGCATGGGCAAGTCAGAAGCACACCTCGTCCCTCCCTTTACCACATCTCTCCCTTTCCCTCTCCTCTCCTCTTCCCTCTCTGAGTTGCCTTTCCCTCCTCCACCACCATTTCCTCCTGGCTTCTCACAGCACTTTCAGATTGTCTTTTTTGTTACTTTAATTTCCTCCCTCAATTTTCTTTCCCCTGCACCTCTCCTGTGTCACAGACACTGCTCACTTTCTTCCCTTTCCCCTTTCCTTCCTTTCCTCCTGCTCCCCCTCTTCCTTTGGTCACACCGGTTCCTCCCTTCTTTTTGCCTTTCCCTGCCTCTCTACCTTTCCCTTCTCTCTCTGCCCAGCCAGCTTTTTGTGCCTTTTTCCTCTCCCCTCTTATGCCACCTTTCCCTTCCTCCACTCTTAAGCTTTCTTACAGTTCTGTGTCTCGGTCCCCACCAGTGTCTCTGCCTCTAATGGCCTCTTCTGCCCCCCATCTGCTCCTCCCCTCCTCCGCCTCTTCCTCCTGCTCTCCTCACCCCTTGATCCCTCAGCATCCTCCATTCCCTCTCTCTTCTTTTCCTAACCCTCATTCTCTCTCCAGTACAGTGGCCTGAGTCAGTCCGTGTTAAGACGCAGCTGTGCATGAAACCTCTGGAGCAGTTCTGTCTCTCTCTGCCACAGGGTCCAGTTTAAACAGGCACTAGGAAAACAAAGTGTTCATGGGAAAATCTGGCCCATTCTTCTCCAGAGAGAACACCTTAGGGAGACCACGACAGTCTCCCACCCTCCAGAACTCCTTCACAGATACATCCCAGGCTGACCTCAAAGTCTTGTGATGAAGTATCCAAAGGCCATTTGTTGAAAGGACAGGAGAAGAGTTACCGAGATGGGGATGACCTCTACAGTTGATTTGCTCTGTGCTGATTCTGCCTATGTCCAAAAAAAGCCCTCTATTTCCTCATTTGTAAGATGCAGACAATCTCTGCACATCACTTACAATCTTGCTTGAAGGGTATATTAATACACAAGGAGCCATTGGACAATGTCTGTCAAGACTAGGAAGATGGAGGCAGAAGCCCATAGACACCCAGAAGAAGTGAGTGCATGTCACATGACAGAGTGAACATGGCTGGGACAAGGCAGCCATTGGCTAGAAGCTGATGAGTGGAAGGAGGATGAGCATATGGTTCTAGCCAAGGCCCTGCCAAGGGGGACCAGAATGTGTCAACCACAAGGGAACACATTCTGATTGGTGGGGATATCTGAGAAGTCTCCATGATTCAGTGAGAATATGGGCCTTGTTTCTACAGAAGAGCCATATGCACACTTGTAAAAGCAACTCTTGAATTTTCCCTTGCCCTCGACTGCAAACTCACATTCACTTTAAAGAAGGGAGAACTAGCCAGGTGATGATGGAGCACACCTTTAATCCAGCACTTGGGAGGCAGAGGCAGGCAGATCTCAGTGAGTTTGAGGCCAGCCTGGTATATAAATCAAGTTCCAGGACAGCCAAACCATACCACAGAGAAATCCTGTCTCATAAAACCAGAAGGAGGAGGAGGAGAAGGAAGAAAGAAGAAGAAGAAGAAGAAGAAGAAGAAGAAGAAGAAGAAGAAGAAGAAGAAGAAGNGAGGAGGAGGAGGAGGAGGGAGGGGGAGGAGGGAGGAGGGAAGAAGGAAGAAAGAAGAAAGAAGAAAGAAGAAGAACTTACTCCCTTTTCTCCTCTTTGAGTTTCGGAGACCACTCTTTTCCCATCTTTTCAACAATCTTGCTATATAGCCAAGGCTAACCTGGAACTTGCTATGTATCCCAGGCTAGAACTAAACTTTTCCTACTGCTTGCCAAGTGCAAGCAGTAGAGCATTAGAGGTATGCAATGTCGTACTCATTTAAGTATTACATTTCTTAGGTCCTTGTGGGATCCCTAAACTAGTATCATCTACCAGGCACTTGATAGAGCCCAAGACTTAGAGACCACAACTGAATGTGAGATTCACAGATATCCAGGTCTTCTAGCAGTTACAAGCACACTGATGCCACAGGTAAGAAGTCAATCATGAGAGATGCCTGCAGTCCTGGCCTGTGAATATTAGGTCAAGACTGTGATAGAGGAGAGATGGGATTCCCCCAGAAACCCCCCTGCCCTATATGCACACAAATCACTTTGTATGGCAGGTTCTCTAAATCACAGAACATCTCACAGGCCCCCTGTGGGTCTCCCTCAAGAATCTGAAACTTCAGCAGACTCACCCCACAGAAACCCCTTACCTCCTCCTCTATCACATAGTGACTCCATGGCTACACATCCCCATCATGGAGTAGATAGATTCTTCCCACCAGCAAGGGTGCACAGTGAGCCTGAGGCTCCTGGGCTCAGCAGCAGGGGAAATAGCAAATTATCCAAACTGTATTCAGTGTAGGATGAGTTTAAGCCCTCTACCCAGATCCGTAGAGAGCTCTGACACAGAGAGACTGGAGGAGCAATTACAGGACTCCCTGGGTCAAGACATTGGGAGCGCATTTGGCTCCCATGAGGACCCATTATTGGCCATCAGTAATGAGGCTTCATGGCATTGATCTTGGCCCCAGGTCCCCATGGACCCCTAGCTACCCTTTCTAGATGTGAGAATGGAAATCACCCTGAGAGGAAAGCCAGGAAAATCTCTCTGTTCTAGCATTTTCTCCATCACTCTTTTGCTTCCTCTCTTTTGCTTTTACATTATCTATTTCTTTGTTTACTTATCTATTGAGGGGGTAGAGGTCAAAGGCAGCTTGTAAGATTCAATTCTTTCCTTCCACCATATGGGTCCTGGGCCTCGAACCCTGGTTATCAGAGGTGCTGTGCTGTTCCTGCTCCCTTTCTCTTCTGTTTTCTCAGATCTATAAGCATCTCTCAAGTCATATACCTCTCCACAATACTCTTAACTTCTTGCCTCGCATATCTTGTCTTTCTTTGCCTCTGACTTGCTCTGTCTTTGCATTTCTTTGAGTTTCTTTTATTCTGTATGTGCAACTTTTTGTTTTTCTTTGTTTCTCTTCTAGAATCGTTGTTTGTCTCTCTGTTTTTCAAGACAAGATTTCTTTGTATAACCCTGACAGTCCTGAAACTTGCTCCGTAGCCCAGGCTGACCTCTGCCTCCTTAGTGCTGTGATTAAAGGCATGCACCTCTGCCATCATGGCCCTGCTCTCTTTTCTAGAGTAGTATTTCTGCCTGAATACACCACTCTCCTTCTGCTTCTCAGCCCTTATCCTCCCTCTCTTCTCACAGCTCCGCCTTTCACATTTTGTTTATTTATTATGCTGCAGGGGTGGTGCGTATGTGCACATGAGTGCAGTGCCTTCCAAAGCCAGAGCGTGCCAGATGCCCTGGAGCTGGAGTCAAGGGACATTGAGTTGCATAGGTGTTGAGAACCCAACCTGGTTCTCTGAAAAAGTGACTTCCTCTCTAAATTGCTACATCATCTCTACAGCCCCAGTTCCATCTCTCTTATTTCTTATCCATCTTATCTTGTGAATGTACGGCCCACTTATGTAGAAATCAACACATTTTGAATGTGAGTCCCGTTCTAGACCCTGGGAAAATCAAGAATCCAAACCTTAGGAGGGAAGGGGAGCAGGGAAAAATGTATAGCACATTCCTATCCAATTAAAATGAGAAAGATTTTTTTAAATAAATTAACAAATAAATATATTTTTAAATAAAAGAAGCCAAACCTTTTTGTGTTCAGCATTGTCCCTTCAGAAAACCCAAGGGACTGTAGCCCATTTTAAGTAGTGGGATCTTACCTTTGTCTCTGTTCAGCGTCCCATGTACCCACCCTGTACCTGACATGTAAGTGATGGTAGGAGCTTTTCTGTAGGGTGGTGAGCAGCTTCTTTCTTTGTTCATGAAACTAAGAAGCTTAGTCTCAGTCCATTGCTGAATGTTATTTGAGGCCACTGCTGTAACCTGTGAGCCACTGTCACCTGCCTTCCTGACTTGTGAATGAGTCTATGCTCTCCACATGACATTCCACACATGTGTGGGGATGCACATATGCACGTATGCATGTGCATACAGAGGCCCAAGGTTGATGTAAGGAATCATCCTCAATTGCTTTCCCACCTTGTTTGTTGAGGAAGAGTCTGTCAATCAAACCCAGGGCTCACCTGTATGTCTGTTCTCTGTAGTCAGACTGCTTTGGTGAGCCCCCTGTCTCTGCCTTCCAAGGCTGGAATTACATGCCTACCTGGCATTTGTGTGGGTTCTGAAATCTGAACTCTGGTCCTCACACTGGTGTGGCAGGCACTCTAACCACTGAGCCATCTCATGGATTCTTGGAGCTCAGACTCAGGTGGTCAGGCTTGCAAAGTAATCACCTTATCAACTGAGCTATCCCCCAGCCCCTCATCTTTCTGCTCTCTGGGTCAGCCTAGTGTGGGCCTTTTGTGGTCGGTACCTTTCTTCCTTGTGTGTTCTGAAGGTTAATCCCCATTGTAGCATGCACCAATCTGTTGCAAGAAGGCCGTTTGTTCATCCCAGCCACCAGAACTGAAATAATCACACAGAAACTGTATTAATTAAATCATTGTTTGGCCCATTAGCTCTAGCTTCTTATTGGCTAACTATTACATATTAAATTAACCCTTTTCTATTAATTTGTGTATCACCGTGTGGCAGTGGCTTACTGGCAAAGTTTCTGCATGTCTGACTCTGACGGCAGCTCCATGGAATCTCTCTGACTCCACCCTCTTTCTCCCAGCATACAGCCTAGGTTTCCCCACCTAATTCTGTTCTTCCCTGCCATGGGCTCAAAGCAGTTCTTTATTCATTAATTAATAAAAGCAACACATAGACAAAAGGACCTCCCATACCACCAATCCTTCCTTTCCTTCTGTTGTAGCAAGATCCAGATGACAGGTTAGCATCTTGCTCATTTCAGTGTGGAGTTCCAAGTACAGTTATATCCACCACTCATTCATTGTTGGACAGAATGTAAGAGATGGAGCTGCTAGGGTAAACAATATGGCTCCCAGCGCTGCACGGAGCAGAGACAGGAGGATTGTTGAGGATTGCTGGCCACCATCTTAGGTCCCATTTCACTGAGACACCTTGTTTAGAAGGAATAAGTTGGATAGCAATGGAGCAGGATGCTCAACATGGCCTCTGGTGTCTGTGTGCACACAGGCATGAGCACCCACGCATACCCACAAAAAGAAAGAAGAAACCATCACATCCACCACACTAAACATGGCTAGTGTCTGTCCTAGCTTGCCTTCTATGGCTGTGACAATGACCATAATCAGAACCAACTTGGGCAGAAAAGGATTTATTTGGTTTAACCAATCAAATCACAATCCACAGTGAGGGAACTCGGGGCAAGAACTCAGAGCAGGAACCTGGAGGCGAGACCTGAAGCAAAGACTGTGGAGGAACGCTACTCACTGACTAGCCTCTCATGGCTTNGTTCAGCCTGGTTTTTGTTTTTAATACAACCCAGGACCACCTTCCTAGTGGTGTTGGGGGGGTACCACCCATAATGGGGTAAGCCTTCCTATGTCAATCATAAATCAAGAAAATTTCTCCACTCATTTACCCACAGATAGATATGATGGCATTTTCTCCATTGAAGCTCCCCCTTCCCAGATGGCCCTGGCTTGTGTCAAGACGACTTAAACTAGACATCACAGAGTCCGTAAGACAGAATGGAAAAAAAATCAATGCAGGCGTGTCTTGGAGAAATTGGACCTTTTTCTCATTGTTGGTAGGTTGTACCTTTATGCATTGCAGAACATCGATTCTGACAGAGTCTGACATAAGCGATTCACAGAACTTCCACACTATCCAGCAATTCCACATTTGATTTACACTACTGCACTGGCTAATTGTAACTGTCAACTTGACACAACCTAGAACAGCCTGGGACAGGAGTATTAATGAGGACTTGCCTAGATATGCTGGCCCATGGGCATGTCTGTGGAAGACTGTCTTAATTTTCAATTGATGTAGAAAGAGACAGCCCATTGTGAGTGGCACCGTTCCTTAGGCGCAGGGGTCGTGAACTGTATGAGAAGAGAAAACCAGCTGAGAGCAAGCATTTAAGCAAGGGTCTGTGTGTAGTCCCTTTCTGCTCTTGCCTGCCAATGTGCTGTTGTAAATGCCTACCTTGAATTTCCCCATAAAAACGAACTGTAACATGGGATCGTGAGTCAAACGAACCCTTTCCTTCCTTATATTGCCTCTTTGTTGGGATATCTTATCACAGCAACGAAATGAAACGAGAGCAACCAAAGAGTTGAAAGTAGTAGGCTACATGCAGAGCTCACGTTCACAGCAGTGGTATTCCATTCAAAGGTGGTGCAGCCAGTGTCAGTCAAAAGATGAATAAGTCATGAATGAAGTGTGGTGCTCACTCACAGCTGAATCTCAGCCACACAAAGGAGATTTCTGACCTATTCTGTGCCTGGGTGGGCACTGAGGATGTCGGGTCAAGTGAGAAAAATCCCTCCCTGCAGTTTCTGATTACTGTGATTCCACTTCCACAAGTGGTGTATCTGGCTATCGTTCTCGGAGAGAAGCTAGGGGTAGGTTGCCAGAGGCTGGGAACCAGGAGAGAATGTGAGACTTCAGTGGATACAGAGTCTCAGTTTTGTAACGTGCACAGTCTCGGGGTCAAAGTTAGTATGGATTGGAAAACAATGTGAATGTGGTTGATGCCACTGAGCTGAGCCTTAATATCTAACTACAGGGCTGGGAATACAACCCAGAAGAATGGTTACTTAGAGTCCTAGTTTCATTTCTGTTCTTGCAATAAAACAACCCAGCAAGAGCAACTTGGGGGCAGAGGGGTTATTTCAGCCTACAGTTCCAGGTTACAGTCCATCGTTGTGGGGAAGTCAAGGCAGGAACGTCAAATGACTGGTCACATGACATCCAACATCAAGACAGAAAGACTTGCTCCCTTGCTTGCTTGTTTGCTTAAGTTCAGTTTCTCCACTCTTGTGCAGTTCAGGACTCCCTGTCTAGGGAATAACACCCCTCACAGTGGCTGTGTCTTCCTGCATGACTCTGACTTAATTAAGACAGTCCCCTATAGGCACGCCCACAGGCCAACCCGATGTATACAGGGCCTCATTGAAATTCCCTCTCCAGCTGACTTTATTTGGCATCGTGTTGACAAAGCTAACCATCTGAGTGACACTCTTCCTGAGGAGACAAGAACAAACATCTAGGGGTCCCAGATAGAGAACTAAGATCAAAGTAAGGACACCGTTGAAGTTCAAGTTGGTGAACCAGTGAGTTTTACTGGGTGACTGGGGATAAGGTGGGTTATTTACAGGAGTGAAAGTGACTCAAAGGCAGTCGTCTCTTCGGATATCTTCATTTCCACCTAGCCAGTAGAAATTAGCTGCATTTCCCATTCAACTTTAGACTCAGGAAAATAATCACAAATGATTGTAGCAACATGGAATCAAATACTAGAAACCTTACAGGCTCTGGGCAGTGGTGGCACATGCCTTTAATCCCACACTCAGGAAGCAGAGGTGAGAGGATCTTTGTGAGTTCAAGGCCAGACTTGTCTACAGAGTGATTTTTCAGGACAGCCAGGGCTGTTACAGAGAGACCTTGTCTCAAAAAAACAAAGCAAAACAAAAACCTTACAGGTATGCAAATGAACCAAGAGGGGAAAAGACATATTTAGAAATTTAATATTAAAAATTCTTTCAAAATTTATTTTTATTTATTCTTGGAGAATTTCACACTTGTATACAATGTACTTTGTATTTATCCTCTTTCCCCCAGCCCACTCCTCCCAGACCATCCCCCACCTCACCTGCCCCCCATTTTATGTCTTTCTCTCTTTCTCTACATAACACACTGAGTCCATTTAGTGCTGCCCACATGTGAGTGGGGGTGGAGCCATCCTCTGGGACACAGCACACCAGCAGCCAGGCCCTTGAAGGAGACTGATTCTCCCCTTCTCCAGAAGCCGGCATCTGCCAAAGTCCTTCCCCCACCTATGCTGGCATACTGGCTGATTTGACCATAGAAGCCCTTCACATCCCCAAAGACTGTTGCTGACTTCCCCCAGGACATTCCTGAGTGTGTCTGCCTTGAATCAAAAGGAGGAACCAAGGAAGGGAAGGAGGAGGGAGAGAGGGAAGGAAGGGGAGAATAAAACATGATAACCTAAATATTCCAGGAAAATAATTTTGAACTTATGGACCCCTGAGAAGTGCTTTGGGAACTAAGGACCTCACTTATACAAATGAAGGATGTCAAATGATAAATGCTGACCATTAGAAAATTGAAGAGGAACCTGCAGGCTTCCCCCCCAGTCCAGGCAGCCACACTAGGATAGGAGGACACTGCCCCTCCCCCACAGCCTCCACTCATTCCTGGTGACTCACCTCCCTCTCTGGGTTTGTAAGTGTTGCTGGGCAACCAGACCAATTCCTTTCTCTTCCCTGCAGTGAGTGCTGTGCCTTCCAGTGCTCCATCCCCACAGCCACAGCTGTCCCGGGGACCTGAACACTAGATCTTTTAAAATTATAATCATCATTTGTGGGAGGGGGGTACATGCCATGGCCTATGCATAGAGGTCAGAGGACAACTGTGGGAGTCCCATCTCTCCTTCCCCCATGTTGGCTCTGGGCACTGAACTCAGGCCTTCAGTCTTGATGGCAAGTCTGTTTACCCACTGACCCATTTCGCCATCTCCAGACTTGGAGATTTAAAAGCAGAGGCAAGCACAGCCATGCTCATACCTGACTCCATGTTAACTACTAGCTCTGGCACCTCAGTTTCAACATTATGTCTTGAGGCTGGAGAGATAGCTCAGCAGTTAAGAGCTTTGACTGTTCTTCCAGAAGACCTGTGTTCAGTTCTTAACGCCTGCATGACAGTGCACAATGTAACTCCAGTTCCAGGGGATCTGATGCTCTCTGCTGGTCTCTTTGGGCACTGCATGCATGTATTGTACAATACATATACAGGCTAACACCCATACATATTTTTTAAAAAATTAGATCTCTCTTTATCTCTTCTCTTCCATCCTTTAGTGTCTTTCTGAGATCACCAGAATGCACTCTACAGAACCATATCACACACTTTATTTTACTTTTTTAAGCAGACAACAAATGTTTTTGCAGACACACCTTTGGAGAAACAGAGATCTAATGTAATGGTAACCCTAGAGTGTTTGCAAAGGTCACTGGCTCAACATACACTTTTTTTTAATATGGCATTCCTATGCACATTTTGGTCCTTTCCCTTCTGTCTCTGCCACAGCCACCAACAAGTGACTACTGAGCCATGTGTATGTGTGCACATTGCATAAGTGTGTCAAGGTACGCATGTAAAAGTCAGAAGACAACTTGGGGGAATCCTTCTCTCTTTAAACCATGTGAGTTCCAGGAATCCATCTCAGATTCTCAGGCTTGGCCACAAGTGCCTGTACCCACTGAGCCATCTTGCCAGCCCCATAGATGTATCTTGAAGTCAGTCAGTCCCCTTTGCACAAAGCAGTGAGGACCAGCAGCCTCCCTTGCCTGTTGATAAAGCCACAGCCTCAATGCTTCCTTCAAGTACTTCTCTCTTGTCAGCAGACAGTCTTCATACAGTGGCTGTCCTGACTCGTAAACCGAATGATTATCCAGGGTAGCATCTACCTGCTTTGGCGTGGGAGTGCGAGGGCTAGAGATGAAGCTTGGTGGTGGAGGCTCCCTGAGCATAGTGAGCCCTGATTCCAAACCCACTGCCAAAAACAGTGGAAAAAAACTGATATGGAGATTAGTAATCGTGACACAGCAAAATGTCTCAGAGAGCCAAGCAGCAATCTCAGCCCTGGAGGGTGGGAAGTGGAAGCAAGAAGATGAGGAGCTCAAGGCCATCCTGGGCTACGTGATGAAATGATGGCTAACCTGGGCTACATGAGGCACTGTAGCAGTTTGGATGAGAACAGCTGCCATAAATGCATGCATTTGAACGTGCTCAGTCACCATGGACTTTGGGAAGGATAAGGAGGTGTGGCCTTATTGGAAGAAGTGTGTCACTGAAGGTGGGCTTTGACATTTCAAAAGCCAGTACCAAGCCCAATCTCTATTTATTTATATCTATCTGTCTGTCTGTCTGTCTCCCCCTCTCTGCCTGCTGCCTGTAGGTCTAGATGTAAAGTTCTCATCCACTGCCCAGCACCACAGCTATCTGCCTCCTGCCACACGGGCTCACCCTCTGAAACTATGAGCAAGCCCCCCGTTAATGCTTTCTTTATGAGTTACCTTGGTCATGGTGCCCTTCACAGCAATAGAATACTGACTAAGACGGTATTATCTCAAATAAGCAGACAAATTCCAAAGACTTCATGATCTGATTGGGGGAAAGATTAACTGTTAGAACCAGGGGAGTTGGGGATAAAGAGATCTGGCTCGTGGCTCTGACAAGATCAAGGAAAGAATTATTTGTACACTGTGGACATGGTGGTTGAGGAACATCATGAAGAATGTGGCTTCCTGTCTTTTCAGATCCTCATCAAGTTAGAGGTGCAATTCCCATCTATTGTTAGGAAAGGAAAGGAAAGGAAAGGAAAGGAAAGGAAAGGAAAGGAAAGGAAAGGAAAGTTCTTACCCACGCCCCAGTCTGAAGAAGGTAGCTTGAGAGGGGCCTATGTCTTGATTATAGCACCCAGATAATAGCTGCTGGAATGTTTACATGTACAGATGCAAGAATCTACATTCAACCTTCTTTGAACAACTCTAAGCTTATGAGTACAGGGAAAGCATTTGGTAAGACAAGGTGATAGGATACCCCCACCCCAGAACACTGTGCACAGGAATCCTTCCCTGTGTTCAGCATAACCAGCTGACTGGAAAGCTAACAAACGTCAGATCTGCACGCTGCCTACCCTTAAGAGTACTTTTTTTTCCACACTGAGACCCCCCTGGGGGAAACCAAATTTTCATTTGCAAATGGTTATCAATTGGAGATTGCCTCTGGGTTAGGGATGGGGCTTGTGTTCACTTCTTTCAGCTCTAGGACCCCATCTGGTGCAGACCTACCTGGGCATGCACTGTGCATGCTGCCACATTCTCTGTGTGTTCATGTGTGTTGATCCTTTTGATTTAGACAGCCATGTTTTCTTGGTGTCCTCCATTCCTTCTGGCTCTTACACTCTTTTCTCCTCCTCTTCTACGGGTTTCTCTGAGCCCTGAGGGGAAGGGATTGGATAAGGACATCCTACTTACGACTGAGTGTTCCAAGGTCTCTCTCTGATGTCTGACTGTGAGTCTCTGTTTGTTCCCATCTGTTGTAGGAAACTTCTCCAGTGACTACTGAACAAGACATTGACCTTCGTGTATAGCAGAATGTTATCACTTTTTTAAAGATTTGTTTATTTTATTTTATGTGCATTGGTGTTTTGCTATGGGTGTCAGGTCCTCTGGAACTGGCATTACAGACAGTTGTAAGCTCCCATATAGGTGCTGGGAATTGAACCCTGGTCCTTTGGAAGAGCAGTCAGTGCCCTTAACCTCTGAGTCACCTCTCCAGCTCATTAGGACTTACTTTAATGACACCTTTTTTTTTTTAAGAACAACATATTTGGTTTTACCCTAGGTCCCCAAGCTGTCTAGTCTCAGGTTCTTAGGCACTCAGTGTTGGGTATGGGTTCCATCTCATGGAGTGGGCCTTAAGTCAAATCAGTTACTGGTTGGCTACCCCTACATCTCTGTCACAATTGCACTCACGTATTTTACAGACCAGACACCACTGGAGACCAAAAGGTTTGCATCTGGCTTGCTTACATGATGTGGGATGCCCCTCTGTATGCTGTAAATATGTCTTATTACCATTGGTTAATAAAGAAGCTGATTTGGCCAATAGCCAGGCAGAATACAGCCAGGCAGGAAAACAAACCAAACAGAGATAAAAGGAGAAAAAGGGCAGAGTCAGGGAGACACCAGACAAGGATTTGAGATAACAAGTAGCAAGCCTTGGGGTAAAATAAAGAATAATAGAAATAGGCTAATTTAAGTTGTAAGAGCTAGTTAATAATAAGTCTGAACTATAGGCCAAACAGTTTGTAATTAATATTAAGCCTCAAGTTGTTAATCGGGAACTGGTGGGCAGGAGAGAAAACTCCACTTACACATATATTTCTCCTACATGGTGTGTAGAGCTCCTTCATTTAGCAAAGACGTTGGAAACCAGGGGTGAAGGCTCTGTGTAGGCACCAGCTTGATTTCTCCATGTTCAGTCTCTTGTGTAGGGTTTGTCCTCTGGCCAGCAAAAACCAAACTCAATGGCATCTTTAGAGGTTTCCTGTCTCATAATATTTCAGGGCTTTTCTTTTTTTAATTTTATTGTATTAATTTTTATCTATAAATTTCTTTCTTCTCTCTTTTTATCCTACAGGTACTTTGTGTTTATATTATGTCTTCCAGATTTGTTTTTTATAGGGTTCCTGAATGTGCACATGAGTGGATCTCTGTGTCTTGTGCCTTCTCTTGGGGTCTTTTCCTTCTGTTTGTTTGCCCAATTCTGATGTGTTAGTTTTTGTTTTATCTTATTTTATTTTATTTTACTATTATTAGAAGCCTGCTTGTTTTTTATTGAGAGACTGAAAGTGGGCAATTTAGGGAGAGGAGGTGGGAAGGAACTGGGAAAAGCAGAGGGAAAAACAATATCCTCCCTCTCTCCCTCCCTCCCTCCCTCTGTACTAAATGCTATAATTTTTTAACATCGCAATACTCCCACACAGGAAAACCACGTCTACCAATTGCACCTAGGACAGTAATCCTCAAACACATTGGTGTGTCTCAAAACTGCTGTGACTGCTCAGCAGTTCCTTACTTGATGTCCATCTATGTCTGTGTTCCATATCATGAACTGAAATGGAGAAAATTCCATGCTTAAAAATTACAAGCCTATTACGTAGTGGCACAATACACTTTGAACAGACAGCATTAAATTCTCAAAGACAATACTTATTAATAGATGTGGTGTTTATTCATCTTGCAAACCACACCCATACCTTCCTTAGTTGACAGTTGAATGCTCACATCTACTTTTTTATAATTATTTATTGGGGGGGCGGGTGATGCACATGTCATTGCTGGCCCATGGAGGTCAGAGGACAACTTGCAGAAGTCAGTTCTCTCCCTCCACCTTGTGGGTCACAGGACTCAAACTTGGGTAAGCAGTTTGGTTGTAATCACCCACCCACACCCACCGTCCAGCCATTTCATCATCTTGTCTCCTATCTACTTCCTAAATCAAATGCATGCATTACTACATCCTGTGGGAAACCGAATAGGAAGTGACCCCCACTCCAACCCCTCCCAAAATTTTAAGTGTTCTTAGAAGGAGAAAAGGAGTTAGGATGTGTTGGTTTCTGAACTGTTCTTGGTTTCTCGCAGGGACCCAGGAGCTAAACCTTGGTGAAGCGAAAGGCCTGAAACTGCAAACATAGACAGTGTGGAATCACAAGTGAGAAGCTGTTTACTTCACCAAAGCACATGCGCACCACTGTCCTTCGTCTGTGCAGCTGCGAGGGGCCGAGGCGAACACCCCTCACCCACCCCCGGGGCTCATTCTTGGTGATTCATCTCCTGGATATCGAGCCTGCGTTGCTGGGTAACCAGACCAACTCCTCATTCTCTCTTCTACGGAGAACGCTGCACCCTACCTCCTGCTCCCGCCCCTCCCCCAGGGACCTGGACCCTTTAAAGCGAAGCAACAAGAAAGCCAGTGTTCAGGAAGAAGTGATGCTGTGATTCCGAGGCTTGAGAAATGCGCCAGGGCAGCGTTTCATAACGTACCTTAACGAGAAAAAACAGGGAACGAAATGACCTTTTCCTGCTCAATAGAATATAGTCCTGTCACATTCCCGTACTCACCTGTAACCCAGAGACAAGAGCCAGCGACATGGCTCCGTAGGGAAAGGGGTTTGGTGCCAAGCCTAACAGTCTGAGTTCTATTCCCAGGACACACATGAAGGAAGGAGAAAACTGACGCCCACAAATTCTCTAATCTCCGCACACCCCCACCCCACCCCCCCACACACAAAGCAAAGATAGAATAGTGTGCTATCAGGATTTGGATAAACCGCTGTTGGTGGGGTTGGTGGGAATGACGTGTTAAATTCAATGTTGAAAACAGTAGGGTCCCTTCAGAATTATTCTAAAATATGTAAAATTATTAGAATAATAAATATTAACTACTTGGTATTTTATTATACTTCAAAAATAAATTTTAGCCACTGTACTCAAGCATTTTATCTAAAGAAAAAAATTGAAAGATATCGTTTATGTCGTACTTAGTTTTCCACATTAAATTTAATTTTAAATAGGGTCCTGTTTCCTTGTCCCTTATTAAACATTGCCCTCTAGTGGCGAAAGGGACACTTGACACTCACATACCAGAAGAGAATATAAATTTCAAGATTCTTGAATAAAATAAAATACATTATTCAAGATTCTTGAATAAGACAAAATTGACTAGGGTTTTCCTCACTTATTCCTCCCAGCGCTCGTAGCAGACAGATTTGTGTCGCTCTCAATCTTGAACTCACATCATCTTTGGTTTCTGGCGTACAACCTGCCTAGAATCAAACTAAAAATTCCAGCATGGCCTGGGTAGATTTGGTGCTATGCCTTTAATCCCAGCACTCAGAAGCCAGAGGCAGGAGGATTTCTGTGGGTTTGAGGCCAGCCTGGTTTACAAAGGGAGATCCAGGCCAGTTAGGGTTGCATACTGAGACCCTGTCTCAAAACAAACGAACGAAGAAAAAAATCAAGGGTGGATGGGGAGGGGCTTTTGAAGTCCCACCCCAGCTGAGGCACTAAAAGTGATGGGCGACTACTGGTGGGGGGGCATTTTTCTTTGGGAGGGGTGGTCATTGGTAAGTTTCCCATGGCTCAGTGAATGACCACACACATACTCTGCAAACATGGACAGGGCCAATAGTATATAGTGTGTGGGAGGGTCAAGGGAGGAGGTTTTATTTTTTTTCTAGATAGGGTTTTCTATGTTGCCCTAACTATCCTAGAATGCGCTCTGTAGACCAGGTTGGCCTTGAACTTAGAGGTACGACTGCCTCTGCCACCCAAGTGCTGGGAACTAAAGTCACGCACCACCACTAAATAGATTATTTTTTAATAAATAGGTTATTTTTTAAAGTCACAAAATAGGGATAATGATGGAGAATGTATCATGGGGGTGGGGAAAGCTGGAAGGAAGGGGTGGGAAAGGGTATGACCAAGATACACTATATACATGTATGAGATTTTAAAAAAAATAATTAAGGGCTGGAGGGATAAATCAGCTGTTATGAATACTTGCCACTTTTCCAGAGGCCCCAAGATCAATTCCCAGTACCCATGTGGGGCGACTCACAATCATCTATAACTCCAGTTCCAGTGGATCTGATGCCCTCTTCTGGCCTCTGCAGGCACCACATGCATATAGACATACACACAGACATATATGCACACAGAACACTCATAAAGTAAACATTTTGAAACAAACAAAAAAAGTAACAGTAAAGCCAGTGTTTCCTTGTGTCCTGTTGTAGTGATGAGGCAAGCAGGCCTGCTTTTCATTCCGCCCAGCTCCCACATGGCTAGCTTAGCCCAGGAAATAATAACACAGAAACTATATTCATTTAAACACTGCCTGGCCCATTATAACTAGCCTCTTCTTGGCTGACTCTCACATCTTGCTTTAACCGATGTCTAGTAATCTGTGTATCACCATGGGGTCGTGGCTTACCGGGAAGATTCTAACCCACGTCCATCTCGGGCCGGAGCTTCATGGTGTCTGCCTGATTCTGCTTTCTTTCTCCAAGCATTCTGTTCAGTCTATTCCACCTACCTAATTTTCTGCCCTATCAAAAAGCCAAGGCAGTTTCTATATTAACCAATGAAAGTAACACATTGACAGATGACCCTCCTACACCATCCTGTGAGCTATTATTCTAGTAAATTCTCACACCCAAACAGAGGAGGATCATGGAAAACACCACTATGTCTTCCATAACTTTGTAGCTGTCTGGAGTATGCCAGAGGAGACTGAAGAATCTGAGATTGGTGTGGGGAGGGGATCACCAGGTGTCAGAGGTATTGGCTGTAGAGAGTGTATCAGGCTTTCTTTTGGGCCACCAACCAGCTCCCAAATCACGACATAGAGACTTATTATTAGTTACGAATGCTAGGCCTTATCTTAGTTGTTGTTTTAATCTTTTTCTCTTTATCTACAGTTTGTCTCAGAGCTTTTTACATTTCTTTCTGTATATCTTACTTTCCTGTTTCTTCTGTGTCTGTCTGGCTGGCAGCTGCCTGGCCAGGGTATCTCCCCTCTTTCTTCCTCATCTCTCCTCTCTCATTCTCTTCTCCCATTTTCCTCCTCCTAAATTCCTCCTCCTATCTATTCTCTCTGCCCACCAGCCCCGCCTATCCCGGTACTGCATAGCTATTGGCTGTTCAGCTTTTTATGAGACCAATCAAGTGCCTTAGGCAGGCAAGGTAAAACAAATGCAACACATCCTTACATAATTTTAAAAAATGCAACATAAACAAAAGCAACACATCTTTACATAAGTAATATTCCATAACATAAGCAAATGTAACACATTTACATGGTTAAAGCAGTTCCCATAACAGAATTTGCTTCTTCCTGCCTCTGAGCCTGTCTGTGACCCCCTGAGGTTCCCAGGTGACTCCATCTTGAGCACTATCCAGTCATTCCACTGAGCCACAACAGCCACAGAGAAGGGCCACACAGCTTGATACACACACAAGATCCTTCACATTCTGAGGAGAGCTGCCACCTGGAGGATGTGACCACCAGAAGAGGTGGCCATCTCCTAAGACAGCATCACGGAGAGGGCTGTCAGTCTCAGAGCGGGCATGCGTGTGAGGTCAATGAAGAGGAAAAACCCTATTGACACTTTGGGTCCCGGGGTCTAGCCAAATCTAAAGCCAATTCGATCTCAAGTTTTAGTGCAACATGAGTCCATAATAAATATGTTCTCCTAACATATTTATTAGTATGCTAATAAATTTAACATATTAACATATAACATATTAATTATAAATGTATGAATTATGTGTTAATTATATGTTGTATATTTTATAGATATATTGTATATTAATTATGTAATATAACTGAGATCATATATTATATGTAAATAAGTACGTGCTAATTGTAAATATGTTAATTTATAGCATATAACAAAAAGACACACATTTGAATTGAATGTCTCTTATTTATAACTAATAAAATCCCAACTACATAACAGCAGAGGTCTTTTAAGGGCTTGTTGGATACAGTCACCCTGAGAGAGGATAAAAGGGAGAGAACACCTTGTATTTACCCCAGATTATTTCTATAACAAACCCCAGAGAGGCCATTGAAAATGTTTTTACATGGTGCAGGAGAGATAACTCAGTGGTTGAGACCACTTGCTGGTCTTGTAGAGGACCCAGGTTCAGTTTCCAGGACCTGCATTGTACAACTCGCTGACTTCTGTTACTTCAGATCCTGTAATCCAGCACCCTCTTCTGGCCTCTGTGGGTACAGCATACCATGTAGTGCACATACAGACAAGCAAATATACACCTGTGCATATGCACACACAACACACACACACAACATACATGCAATAAATAAAATCAGTTTTTTAAAAAGGAAAAAAAACTCTGGATGCTGAAGAGATGGCTCAGCAGTTAACAGCACCGGTTGCTCCAACAGAGGACCTGGATTTGGTCACAACCATCCATAACACCAGTTCCAGGGGATCTGACACCCTCTTCTGACCTCTGTGGGCACTGGGCAAAACACTTATACACACAAAATAAGATAAATACATCTAAAAAAGAAAAAAGAAAATCCTCTTCAAACAAAATGGCGCAGTGGATATATCCTATGCACATCCGCACAGAGGATTTTAAAAAGAAAGGTACACTCATAGTAATTTATAGTTCACAGGGACACTTCCAGGACACCAAATTGCATAAAGGCAATCATTCTCTATGCAACAAAAGAGTCAGAAGCAGGTTTTAACTGGCATTTATTGAGTGATTATTATACGCCTATGTGCCTGGGTTTTTACATATGTCATTTAACTGGCAAGTTATAATAGCTCTGGATTTGTTTGTATTGAATTATACAACTAGTGAGTACATAAAGTAAATATTATAAAATATACTGGTCAGTCAAATTAACAGAGGCAGCAGTTCAATGTCACATAGCAGGTGAACCTGACTCTCTAGTCTACAAAGAGCAGATGTTCATCTTAACTATCCATGTAACAGTTATAATGACTGGACATGTCCTTGGCCATAGCTGAAGCTTTGAAAAATGTTTTGGAAGCAAATATAGGTTACATTAGCAACGCATAAAAGTTAGGCAACTCCTTTTCCTTTGGTCTGGGGGGAACGGGTNAGATGTGAGAGGGTTGATAGCACGCATCTGAGTGTGTAGGTGCTCAGTCATTCATGTGCTTGTGGAATCCAGGGCAGGACATGGGTTGTCTTCCTCCTTTGGTTTCCACCTTATTGCCTTGAGCAGAGTCCTCACCGAGCTAGAAACTTGGGCTTCCAGTTAAGCTGGTGAGCCAGTGAGCTCTGGCCACTGTCTCCGCCCAACACCACCTGCCAGTGCTGAGATCACAGCACAGGTAGCCTTGTATTGTGTGGATCTTGTGGATTCAAACTCAGGTCCCCGTGTTTGCAGAGCAAGCTCTCTTACCCACTGAGCCATTTCCCCAGCCATGCCCAGCCTGGCAAAAGTGTTTCTGAACAAAAAGCAAACTAAAACACTGAACTTCCAAGCATTTAGTAGGAGTGCTACAAAAAAGTCGCACCAAGCAAAGATGTCAATTATATAATGTCAAGATGTGGCCAAGGTTATACCCAGAATATTTCTATTATTAAATATGTTATTATTGCAAGTACAGAGAGAATTTAAATTAAGTATTCAGCATAAAATGTGACAGAGGAAATAAAAGTAGTCAAACCTAAGCATAATATATTTTATATTTTAATATATTAAAAAAAACAAATTAAAGAAATAATGGATATAAATAAAGCCAAACACTAGATCTTTGGAAAAACAGTAATAAGAACCAGATAGTGTTTGGTAAAACCAAATATCAAGCAAACCACAGACGAGTTGAAAGGAGAACAATGATAGAAAAAAATGCAAAGAATCTGTTCAATTATAAAAATAGCGTTCGTTCATAATTAAGTTCATAATCTCAAAAGGTCTATGGAATGAAGAACTCTCTAGAGGATAAAAGACTATTATAAATCATCAAAATGAATCCAAGAAGAATTTAAAAAATTCACAAGCTAACGATATAGAATTATTATAGTAACGACTGATAAATGAGTTCCGACAAATCAAACTCTGTCCAAACATTGCCTGAGCTTTCCCTCACAAATCTCAGAACTGATTACTGCTGAATTCTTTTTAAAAATAAACAATTTAAAAGACTTATTTTTTAATTATATGTGCATGGGATATGAGTGGTTTATGTACACGAGCGTCATGTCCCCAGAGGCCAGAAGAGGGAGCCTGACCCCTGGCAGCTGTGAGCAGCCCGCCATGTGCAACAGGAAAAGAATTGCAAGAGTGATGAGCACTCTCCACCACTGAGCCAACTCTCCAGTCACAGTAAATTCTTTTAAGCTATCAAGAACCTGATGTTTCTCAAGCTACAGAAATTATTTGAAAGCATTAAAAAGTGTAAAAACTTACTCAGATCTTTCAATGATGCAAGCCAAGCTTAAGTCATAAGACCAAAACTTCACAAAAATAGCACCAACCAAAGACATCAAGAGAGAGGCAAGAATCCTTACATAAAATATCAAGAAAAAGAAGGTGATATGTGGAAAGAGAGTACGCCCTGATGATGCTATGATGTTGAGACTGGAAAGACGAAGATCACTGGCTGCTCTTCCACAGGAACCAGGTTCAATTCCCAGCACCCACATGGTGGCTCAGAACCATCTGTAACTCCAGTTTTAAGGAATCCAACACACTTTTCTGGCCTCCACAGGCACCAAGCACATACTTGATACATAGATGCATACACAAGCAAAACGTTAAATTGTAATACAATATTTTTAAAAGACAGAAAATGGTTCAACCTTGACCCTAAGTTGCACGTTTTTTACCTTCTCTGAAGAGACGCCTTCCAATTCACAGTGTCATACAATTAACTCACATTTTTCTTTCTCAGTAGTAAACAAAATTCCTCAGTATTACACAAAATAATGTGTTTTTACGGTGATGAGTTCATTTTTAAAAATTCCAGTAATAAAAAAAACTCATACTAAGAAGGTTTATTTTAAAATTTTTAAAAAGAAAAACTCATGAAGCTGGAGAGACAGCTCCACATAGTAAAGGATGCTTACTGTTCCTGCAGAGAACAAGAGTTCGGCTCCCAGCACCCATACATATCAGGCAGCTCACAACTGCCTAAAACTCCAGCTGCAGGGGCTCAGACTCCGTCTGCTGGCCTATGCTGGTACTGCACTCACAACAGCACATAAAGACAGAGACACACATAATTAAAAAATAAATCTTTAAAATAAAAAATTAAAAAATAATAAACTCATCTCAAAGGATTTTGAAAGGCATTTCATAATGTTCAGTACCCATGCCTGGTTTCTAGCCAGGACAGTTCCTTAGTGTGACACAGGGTTTACGTTTCCATACAGTGGCTACCATGGCATTTAAATGTGGAGCATCATGGGCATCCCGGTTAAAACCAAGAACAAGAACAGCACACATACTACCAACACAATGGTTGTCTGCTGTGGAGCTTTGGACCACTCCATAAATCCCTAAAAGAGGGGGGAAAGGAAAAAATAGAAAGAAAGAAAATATCAGCACTGGACAGGAAGGAGGCTAGCATCATTAGCTGCAGGAAAATAAGACCTACCAGCAGAGAAGTCGTTTAAGTTTAAAACTGCATGACAGGATAACCAGATATTAGATAAATATATGGAAACAAGCAATATGTCTGTGTTTTTAAAGAGGAAATTTCAGAATAAGGAGATAAAATTTTCAAAATATCACTTGTTTAGAAAGCCTTAGCTTTGTGTCACTGGTGTCTAGTTCTCCACCCGACCTGTCTTGTAAATTTCCAACTGTCTATCTCATTGTGTGAAAAGATTCATTTATAAATATAACAGCCACCTTGAGCTATTTTGCATGTTTGTGTTTTATCAGAATGCATGTTGACAATGTATAGGGGCACACATGTGTATGTACACATGTGTGTGCACCCGTGTGCATTCACAGGCATGAAGTTAACATAAGCAATCTCCTTTGGTTGATTTCCACCTTATACATTGAGGCAGGGTCTCTCAATTGAACCCGAACTTGTGACCTGGACTACTGCAGTCAGCCTGCTTGCAGAAGGAGCCCCCAGTCTTCACCTCCACATTCAGAGTACATAGAGTTAAATACAGATTGCCAAATCTACCCAGCATTTGCATGGGTTCTGGGAATCCAAACTTCATTCTTTGCACTTACCCAGTGCTTTCCACACTGAGCCACCACTCACAACCTGGAATCTTAAGCTATACATGACATCCCGCACACATCCTAGTAACTGCCTCTTACTGAGAAAGTCTAATATAGTTCCCTCTACATCACTCTTTCATACCCTCCAGCTCTAAAACATGGCATCATCCTTGACTGTTGAGCCATCTTTCCAGCCCAAAATTTATATGAGTTTCCATGTATGTGTGTCTGTGGTGCTAGTGGGTTATGTGCACACAAATGCAGTACCCATAGAGGCCAGAAGAGAGCACTGCATTCCCTGGAGTTGGAGTTACAGCTGGTTGTGAGCTGTTTGACATGGGTGCTGGGAACAGAACTCGGGTCCTCTGGAAGAGTAGAAAGCACTCTTAACCACTGAGCCGTCTCTCCAGTTTCAGATACTTGCTATTTATCTTAATACTTAGCTATTCATACTCAGGAGGCAGGGACTGGCTGAGGGAAGTGGATCACTATGAAGTCCTGATTCATCATGTTTATTGCTTCTTCATTTTTCCTATGTGAACAGCCTCCACCACACATTCCCAGCCCAATAAGTGGGCTGATGGACTAGAACTGCCTAAAACCATGAGCAGAAGTAAATCTTGCCTCTCATATCCTGTCAGATGTTGTGGTAACAGTAGGATAAAGCTAACTAATACATTGTTCCTTCTAAAGTACAAGTAAATTTGATAAAGAATAAAACCCAATATGTATTAACATGTGTGCATGTTTTCTGTATTACCCTTCTTCAGTTAACTTTTTTTTCTTTTGAGATGGAGTCTCATGCAGCCCAGACTGGCTTCAATTCACTGCGTAGTCAAGAATGATCTTTGAACTTCCTATTTCCTGTCTCTATTTCCTAAGCACTAGGATTACAGATAAATGTTGGACTGAAGATCAAGCCCAATTTTCTGTGGGAGAGGGAGGATGACTAAATGAAAGTGATGGGCAAATGGGTGGGTGGATGCATGGGATTACAGGTGGGTGGGCATGTGAGTAAATGAGTGGATGGGTGAGTGGATGGATGGATGGATGGATGGATGGATGGATGGATGGATGGATGGATGGATGGATG
>LOEQ01001046.1:122399-136247 GCA_001685075.1 Bramus lutescens
AAAAACTTCTCCCCTTCTCCTGGCATAGTTGGCTTGAAGCACCACCCTTCCTTCAAGGCTAACCTTAATTTAAACGTCACCTCTCCATATACTTGCCACCCACGGGTGTCTGACTGGATATGAAACTTCCCAAATAGTTCTCAACAGAACTGTGGGACTGGATGTCCCCCTCGATAGCTACTGATGTCCTTGAGGTGAGCAGGCAGCACCAAACCAGGCAGCAAATATGACAGCATGATGGCGGAAATGCCGGCACCCGGGATCAGGACGCATACTAAGCCAAGCAAGAGTCTCTCTCTGGTTCTCACTTCTGCAACTGAAAACCAAAATGCAAATGCAGAGGGCTGCTTAAGAAAAAAGAAACAACAGCCCGTGCGTAAGACAGGATAAACAATAGGGAGTACCGAGGAGTGTGGCAAAAGCTCCATCAAGTGTCCTTTCGAGAGGAGTTGCCTCAACCCTTCAGCCTGGCAAACCCACGGGACACATGGTTGTCACTTTCAATTTCTTAGAAGACTGGAAAATTATTTTTCAGATGATATCTTTTGCACTTTTTAAATATTTAAATAAAATCAGTTTATTCTAATTAACTCACAAATAAAAACATCATACGGCAGGTTTAAGGAATCCACTCAGACATGTGCCCAGCCCCCAACTCTGTACATCTCAGTGAAGTTCATTTGTACAGAAAGTGGCTACCCAGAAGCACCTCGCTTCATTTAAGAAAGGGTTTTTTCACTTATTACTAACTGTGAGTTAGTTGGATTATTACTTATTTTACAGTTTTACTACCTCAATGCCTAAAGAGTTGAATTCACTTATCCACCACGGATTAAAAACAAAACAAATCTAAGAAAAAAAGTTAAAACTAGCAAGGAAAAAATCAAAGCAGCTGTGTAATGTCTTTCTCCCCCATGTCCTTCCATCCATCCCCCCTTCCTCATCACCTAACATTAGCCCTCTCTTGCTCTCTTCTGGTTTTTATTTATTTATTTATTTATTTTTGAGACAGGGTCTGCCATGTTAAAAGCCCATGATTTCAAATGTTTAAAAAGGAGACACCCCTTGAACCAAATAGCGACGTCAGACCTGGGGTAGACCATAGGGCTGCCAGTTTGCAACATCAGTAAGGATTGGAGTGCATGTTGTAGGGAGCTGTGAAAGACAAGACCTCCGCATGGACAAGTAACGTAAAGGGACTAAGGATGTGGCTGGGCGGTAGGGTGTTTGCCTAGCATTCAGTCTCTAGCCCGGCATAAACCAGCCATCAGGATGCTCCTTAGCAACCTCAGCAATTAGGAAGTAGAGGCAGAGGGATCAGGTCAGGGTGAATAGAGAATTGTGAGACCAGCCTGAGATAGAAAAATGTGCCGTGTGTGTGTGTGTGTGTGTGTGTGTGTGTGTGTGTGTGAATATGCACGAACAGTGATAGGAAACAGTGTTAGACTATTCTAAGAATTAGGTTTTGTTTATTGCTTTACTTTCAATATGAAGCATGATTAATCACAGGTTTAGACTGAGAAGCAGGGATCTAGAGAAGAAAACACAGGTACGAGGTGGAGAGGATAATATGTCTCAGTGGATAAAAGGTGCTTGCTGCCGCGCCTGAGAACAGTTCAGTTCCCAGGAGAACCAGCTCCCACAATTTGTCCTCTGAACGCCGTGTCCCACACAAATAAATGTAACTTTAAATTCCTTCCTTCCTTCCTTCCTTCCTTCCTTCCTTCCTTCCTTCCTTGGGGTGAGGGAAGAAGGGAGGGAGGAAGGAAGGAAGAAAGAAATGGAAAGGAAGGCAGGAGTCAATGACACAGGGGAAACCTGGGAACAGAGGGGCGGGAATTAGAAGACCCTGTAAATACAGGGAAGGAGAGAGGGCGAGAAACAGGACCCAGGAGATTTACAGCTGATAGTCCCTGGGGTTCTTGGTGAATTAGAAACGTACCATCCGCTGAGGCGAAAAGATGAGAGGCAGTGAGAGCAAAGGAAATCGTCACAATATAATAATAATAACAACAATAACAACAACAACAACAATAATAACAACAGTAATAGAGGCACTGTTTCCCGGAGTGAACGTTCTGATTTTCAGGTCCTGCTGAGCAGTTACTGTTATGTCTCTATTGCACAGATGGGCAAGGGTCTCCATCACAGCCTCAGAGCTCAGGAGAGTTGGGGCTGCCCCTTAAACCCCCGCACCTGTGGGACTTCACAGCCCACGCTCCTGGCCTGTTGCAGGATACACCACACCGAACCCGGGACAGACACAATGCGCAGGTACACACGCGGCCAGATTCCCAGGTGCAGCAAGCCCAACAGAGACTGGGGACCTAGCCCCCGGGGAGATGGTGTGCGCGTGCACACACCCACAAGGGAACACAGACGCCTGAGTGCAAGCTTCCTGCAGGGTCCCTTCTCCCTGGTTGTTAAAATTCGTGCGCGATGTACAGGCACCGGGTAAACAGATCAGGTTTAGCAGAAAAAACGGACCCAACCTGGCTAGACGCCCCTCCTTTCCAGCCGTCCCCTCCCACGTGGCTTTGGGGACCCTCCCTTCCCAGACCCCAGACCTAGAGCAGCTGTACTGCGAACCCGCCCATCCCAGACCCACGCATGGACACGCATGCACAGTCACACATGAATGCGCCTCCCCAGATTACTGCCCACGCCCCCAACCCAATCTCCCGCCCCCTTCCCGTCCACGAGTGTCCCTCTAAAGACTCACCCTCCCCAACCAGACCCTGCCAGGCACTGCAGAGCTGGAGCAGCAAGGACAGCAGCTGNAGAAGGAGGCGGCCTCTCTCTTCCTCCTCCTCCGGGAGCCTGCGTTGGGAAAGAACTGAAGGCAGATTGGAGGGGTGACAGAGACCGCTGGCCTGTGGTATGGTTGCAGAAGAACGGATGTATGTATAGGCTCTGAGGGGCTAGTCAAAGTGGGGTGCACCCTCTATGCCCAGTTAAGGAGCAATGAAGTTGTCACACTCCAGTATGCTAGCTTTCCTATCTGTACAGCCCAGGATCACCTGCCCAAGGAATGACGCTACCCCGCAGTGAATCGCGACCCCCGAGTCAGTTAACAATCAAGATAATCCCCACAAACACGCCCACAAATTAAGACGAACTAGATAAGCGGTTACTCAACGTGTGGGTCGCAATCTCCTTTGATTCAGAAAAAAAGGAAGTTATTATCTTCTGCTGTGTACTCCCTGACGACCTCCTCCCAGGCTCCAGTGGGTACTGCCCTTGTTAAAATAAGGCATGAACCTGGGAACGGTTGGGCATAGGGTAGAGCCTGACAGACACAGGAGGGAGAAACGAGAGAGCAAGGGGAGAAAGTAATAGAATATATTATATATACGGACAAAATTGTCAAAAATTAAAACTAGTATTTATTAAACTACATGACAATTGACCAATATTACTTCTATTGCATTGTTCTATCATTGTGGGGAGACACTCTGCATTTTGAAAACTAGATGAGTTCCCAAGCCATTCCACTGGCAACTCAGAATATGATCTGAGAAGTGAACTGCAAAACAAAACCCTCCGTTCAGTTCTCAGCATCTCCTTTAGTATCAAGATGTTAGAGTAAGGGCCGACAAGGGGAGATGCTAGTCCCTCGTGATGTCATGAGGAGCTTACAAACTGGATCCCCAAGAATGGACTAGTGTAAAACTTAAGGAAGTTGATTAACTGGACCCAGTTCCTGTGCCTGAAAACAAATGAGGACGAGAATAGTTCCTGCCTCGGAGGGTTATTCTGAGGGTTAAAGGAGCTAGCACTCATTTCTCATGTACAGTGAGTACTTAACAAAGCACCCCACCAGGGACCAGCGAGATGGCTCAATGGGAAAAGGCCCGCTTGCTGCTAAGACTCAAGTTCAATAACCAGTGCACACATGATGAAAGAAAAGATCCTCGGATCCCACATACATGCAATATGGCACAAGTACACATGCAAGTATGTGAGCACACACACACACATACACACATTCATCTTTCTTTCTCTCACAATTAACTAATTAAAAGCAAATTTCCATCAAATTATCATTTTAATTTTTTCCTTGTGTATGTGGTATATGTATATATGTGTAAGTATGTAGGGAGGTGCCTCACATATGCTAACATACGTGGCTTTTATATGGGTACCAGGGATCTGAACTTGGGTCCTCATGCTTGCACAGCAAGCATTTTGCCCACCGAGCCATCTCCCCAACCCTATTAGAACTACTGAACGTGGGTTCTTAGCACAGGAAGAACTCTAGTTTTGATCTTGAGAGCTCCTAGAAGGGTCAGTATGGAAATAATGTCACTGAACAAATTTGGGGGAGATTATCTCTTTCAGAAAGATAAGAGGGTTGGAGAGATGGCTTAGTGGTTAAAAGCACTGCTCTTCCAGAGGACCTGGGTTGAATTCCCAGCACCTACATAGTGGCTTACACTTGTCTGTAGTTCCAGTTCCAGGGAATCTGACACCTTCACACAGGCAAGAATGCAGGCAACAAAACAAAATAAATAAATAAATACGCTGGGGAGTGGTGGTGCACACCTTTAATTCCAGCACTCTAGAGGCAGAGGCAGGAGGATCTCTGAGTTCCAGCCCTAACTGGTCAACAGAGTGAGTTCCAGGATAGTTATAGCCTGGACTACACAGAGAAATCCTGTCAAAAGAAAAGGAAGGAAGGAAGGAAGGAAGGAAGGAAGGAAGGAAGGAAGGANGGAGGGAGGGAGGGAGGGAGGGAAGGAAGGAAGGAAGGAAAAAAGGGAGGGAGGAAAAAAGGGAGGGAGGGAGTAAGGAAGGAAGGAAGAGAACAGTGAAGAGATTGTCTAGAATCTTACTGCACTGTTTTGATTTCACTCAAACTTCAGTCTTTCACACTTCCTCCGTCACCTTCGGTCATGTTCCTCCATTAGTGATAGATAGCGCCTTCCTGGCTGCTTACACTTCCATGAACATCATAATACTATTTATTCCACTTATTTAGCCCAAGTTGGCCTCAAATTTGCTATAAACTAAAGGTGACCTTGAGCTCTCTTCCTGCTTTCACCTCACAAGAGCTGGGGTCACAGGAGTGTGCCATCATTTCTAATGTACTTAATATTTTTATTTTAAATTAATTCATTTTCCTAAACCCTTTTCAGAAGTGTAGTGGCTTGAACAAAATTGGCTCTTATAGGCTCATATATTTGGATGTTCAGGGAGTGGCATTGGGAGGTGTGGTCTTGTTGGAGAAAGTGCGCCATTGCAGATGGGCTTTGAGGTTTCAAATGCTCAAGCCAGGCCCAGCCCCTTCCCTCTCTGTGTGTCTCTCTCCCTCAAACCTTCCTGCTACCTGCTGATCCAGATGTAAAACTCTTGGCTCCTTCTCCAGCACCAAGTCTGCCTGTGCACCACCATGCCTCCTGCCATGACTATAATGGACTAAACCTCTGAACCTGTAAGCCAGCTCCAATTAAATGCTTACTTTATAAGAGTTGCTGTGGTCATGGTGTCTCTTCGCAACAATAAAAAAAAAGAGAGAAGCAAGTTTGTTGTCAGTTTGTTTGCAGTTCTGGGAACTGAACCTAGGGTCTCATGTATGATAACATAGTGGGCAAGCATTCTACTACTGAGTATCCTCAACACTCTGTCTAACTTATGAGACGTGGCACCGCTAAGTTGCCCAGATTGGTTTTATACTAACTCTGCTGTCCAAACAGCATTTGATTGAACCTGTGATTTTCTTGACTCAGCTCCCCAAATAGCTTCCATTACCAGCATTCCCCACCAGGCACATCCAGAACTGCCTTTAAAGGAAAATTGCCCAGCATTCGGAAGTGTAGAAGGGTAGTTTCATGTGCCATGGCCTGAATGGAAATATAAGGACAATGAATTAACCAGAGCTGTATGCCACTGCTTGATATGACACTGGAATCTTTCTCCCTTCTTCCCTTCTCTCCCTTTCCCTCCACCCGCCCCCCAATCTGAGACAGTGTCTCACCATGTAACCCCAGCTAGCCTGGAACTCATGTAGACCAGGCTGGCCTCAAACACAGATCTGTCTACCTCTGTCTCTCAACTGCTTGGATTAAGTGTGCACCACCATGCCTAGCACTGTCTCTGCTCTTCATTGCCCTGCTGTTACATACCATACCACGAATGGCTTCACAGAAAGTCAAGAGGTAGAGTGAAAACATTTTACATCCAGCCTGTGTTGTATTTTTCTACTGTAACAAATCATCACTGTGAGTATGGTGACTACATGATGGCTCCTTAAGTCTTCCCAGGGAATTAGCAAGTCAGGAGGATGGGTTTATTTTGGGACCCACAACACAATCATCAAACTTTGGGCCATGATTTGACCAAGTTGTGAGTCCTCTAGATACCTTGTTGGGGCTCCATAATTAACTGACAAAAGGCTGATCAATATAAGGCTAGGATTTTATTCAATTACTCACCTAAACCATTCATTCAGAAAGTATTTTTTACATAATTGGCATCTTGTCCTTGGTGATCAGAAAAATAATTGTCTGTGGTCCAATGAAATGTATGTTCTTTTATAATTTTTTAAAAGATTTATTCATTATACATACAATGTTCCTCCTGCCTGTACACCTCCATGCCAGAAAAGGGCACCATATCTCATTACAGATGGTTGTAAGCTGCCATGTGGTTGCTGGGAATTGAACTCAGGACTTCAGGAAGAGAGCTCTTAGCCTCTGAGCCATCTCCCCAGCCCTGAAGTGTATGTTCTTTAAAATATATATTACACTTTTTATTGAGTTGTGTATGTGCACACAAGTGCATGAAATGGTGTGCTTGTGAAAGTCAGAGGGCAACTTGCTGGAGTTGGTTCCCTCCTTCCACCAAATGAGTCCCAGGGATTGAACTCGGTCATCAGGCTTATCATCAATAACCTTTATCCACTGAGTCATTTTGCTGGGATAAGAGGGTGCATTCTAATGATGGAGATACACAACAGACACATGAAGTAGTAAAATGTAATTCGTACTAAAGTCCATGAAAAGGGTCAGTGTAATACTGACTCCAGGAAGTATCTATATTGATCATGCGTGTATGTATGTATATATGTATCTATCTATCTATCATCTTTCTCTTAGTGGTGGGGGGTGAGGGTTACTGGAGATGGAACCGGGGGCCTCAGGCATGTTAGGCAACTGTTCTTCCACTGAGCTACCACAGCCCAGAAGACATTTCAAAGAGGCGACACTTTGAACTAAGACCTAAAAGATGGGAAGCAGCCAGTTAAACAAGAATCCATGGCAGAATGAATCATAAAGACACAAAGGGAGCAATAAGGAGGCCACTGTGAGCAGAGCAGCTAGACAAGGGACAGAAGTGAGACATAAATTCAGAAAGGCATTCAGGGTCTTGAAAGCACAGGAAGAACACTGGGTTTGATTGTGGGTTTCTTGGGAAGCATTAGCAGAGTACTGAGGAGTGTTTCATTATGAAAGTCTCTTGCGTGGGGAATGAAGCAAAGGACCATGATGAAAAGACTGTGTGAGAGGCTCTTGTAGTAGTAACCAAGGTGGGAGGTGATGCCTGACATACACTGGTAATGGAGATGACAGATGTGGATATATTCAGGATACAGACTCCCGGTGGAGTTGAGAAGGCAGATAGGCAGATAAGTTTTGAGGTACAAAAGCAAGGCATTAATCTAGGAAGTCCAGCCTGTGAGCCTGAGAAACTGAGTGTCAGGTAGTGCTTTGAGGGACATCAGGGTTTCTGTTTTGTTTGCAGGGAAACACAGAATTCTCTTTGTGCCATAAATGTTGGTTACCTGTGCTTCTGTGGGTATGGTCCAGGACGTCTTTGAAGGATGCAAATATCCCTAACCAGAAATTCTACAACTGGGTAGTTAGGAGAGAGGGCTCGGGATGGTACTCAAAAAATGCTGCAAAATGACCTCTGATGCTGGAAGTCTGCTTGGATCAGCCCGCAGTGCTAATCCAGTAGGATATTCCTTATCTGCTCTGCTGAACTATTTGCAGGTGAACTGTCCCTGGCTCTCACCCATTTGGGAGGTGGGAGGGAAGAGCCAGCCTCCCACTCAACCACTGAGGTAAATGCTGTCCTGTAGGGTTCAACAGTCACAAGATGTTTGTCAGAACGAAAAACCTTGCGGGGGGGGAGGGGGGATGCTGTCCGCGGTTCTGAAACCAAGCAGACGCGAGGGTAAATGGTGCTGTCCGTGGTGCCGAACCACATACCTATCGTAACCCAAGACCGAATGGCTGCTTGCGGCTGTTGTGCGCTGTCCGTGGTTCTGAACCACAGAGCCATGAATGCGCCGGCCCGTTTGCCGCCGTGCGCTGTCCGCGGTGCTGACTCATGGCGCCAGGAATTGCCCCTATCCTCAACAGCAAGACCTCACTTTGGTGTTTATTTTATACAGTATAACAGAGAGGCTTAACCTCCCATTCAGAAACCTTAAGTAAGTAACTACCTATATGGGAAAACCCTTGCTGTTGCCTGAAAACACAGCTCACTAGGGACTGTGGAGAGCATGGGACGAAAGCTAATTAAGACAAAAACTGCAGTCACTTTAAATAGCCACCTTTAGTTCTTAGGACAATAAGGCCTTACTACACCCGCCGTTTAAGATTTTCCAAAATAATCCTTAGAAGCATGCAGAAAAGGAAACAGAGGTAAAGACCTGACCCAGGTTGAGGCTGTTGATTATCTTAAGTGTAATGGAGGTGGAAAGTGCCCTCATGAGTTCTTAGCGGGTTTTGGGTTCTTAAGTTGTGGGGTGGGGTCACAAGAAAGGTATGGTTTCTGGGAGTAGCTCCATAAGTAAAGAACTTGACATGTAAGTGTGAGGACTGTTATTCAGACTCCCAGCACCCGTGTGAGTGCCAAGTGAGCTTGGAAGCCTGCCTGAATTCCCAGTGGTGTGGAGAACGGAGACAGGGATTCCCCCAAAGCAAGCAGGGTAGCCAGACTAGGCAAAATGGTGAGCTCTGGGTTCAAAAAGAGGCGCCGCCTTGATATACAAGGGTGGGGAGTGCTTAAGGGAGACATCTGACATCAACTTTGGTCCTCCACGCACATGCATCTTTACACTTGCATGCACAGTCAAATATGCATACACATAACACACACATGTTCAAAAAAGAGACAGATGCAATGGTGAATTTATAGAGGTATAGCATGACTACATACCAATATGAATATTTGAAAACATGACCTTTGAGTGGTATTTGTCAATGATAAAGGTTGGCAATTTAAAAAATGCTTCAGGTAGCTATATTTTAAAATATAACCCACAATTATTTTGAAAAGTATCTTTATCTTTAGTACCGTCTTTGATGAAGAACAGACTGTCAGAATTAGTCTTGAACTAAGTGGGTTCTAAGTTGTGCAGGCTCTTTAAGGACAAGTCACTGGAATAAAATCCACCCACACACTGAATACTGAAGAATGAATGAATCCATGCCCAAATGAACAAGAACAAGGATTCGGTTGCCAGGAATGTCCCTGCAGAGTGATCCAACAGCAAAGAGAAGAGGAGCCTGTGTCCTACAATGCCCCCAGAGAGGAGAACCCACTTGTAATGCCACACTAACACTTTCAAATTATTTTAACTTCTATTGTGGAGGCCAGAGGACAGCTTGAGGGAGTCGGTTCTCTTCTTCCATCATATGGGCTCCAGGGATTGAACTCAAGTCATCGAGACTGGCAGCAATAATCTTTACCTGCTGTGCCATCTCACCATTCCATGAAGCACTTTCTTCTCCTGACTAACCCTTCCATCAAATGGCTGAGTGTCACTATTTTCTCATTTCCAGAATGAGGAACTAGAAAGACAGAAAAGTCAAACAGAACTTGCTCAGAGCTACTCAACTGGGTTCAGAATCTTCTTCTCATTTCTTCTGCAACCAAATTTTGAATTTGCATGGCTTGTCATAAATCTTCTGCATGGCAATGGGCACTCTAATCAAGATGATCAGATGAGTTCAAAGATTTATTTATTTGAGTGTCCTAGCTGCAGGTACTCCTTTATGCCAGAAGAGGGCATCAAGTTCCACTAGATATGGTTCTGAGCTACCATGTGGTTTTTGGGAATTGAACTCAGGACCTTTGGAAGAAAAGCCAGTGCTCTTAACCGCTGAGCCATCTCTCCATTCCCAAACTGCAGACTTTTTAAGTGGTCCCTTGTGCTTCCTTTTCACATTTGATAGAGTACAGTGTATGATTAGAAGAGGCTGATATAAAATTGCATGGTAAGTGAATATCTCAACAAAATACACAAGTAAAACCAAAGTATTTAAAAGGAAAAAAAAAGTCCTACCTTGAAGTTTCTTTCTTCTTTCTGTTTATTGCTTGTTTGTTTTCACTTTTCCAGACAGGGTTTCTCTGTATAGCCTGGCTGTCCTGGAACTTGCTCTGTAGATCAGGCTGGCCTCAAACTCAGAGATCCACCTGGCTCTGCCTCCTGAGAGATGGGATTAAAGGTGTGTGCCACCACTGCCTAGTTCTACCACCCTGCGAGTGACAGAATTCTTATGATCCTGTGTAAGTACCAGTTCTCCATCAGACACTCATATCATAACTATTCACACTGGGGCTATGATGGCCTCATTGCATCCTTTGTTTCTGATAGCTACGGTTCCTCCCTCATCCTCTGCTTCCAATGCCCATTTGGAGGATCACAGATTGCCTTTGGAGGATCACAGCACTCACAATGGTCGCCTTAAATAATTTATCTTTATGATACACAGTATTTATCACATAGTATTGATTTTTGTTTTTTCCAATCAATCTGAAACTGTCCATTTTGTACATTATATCCCCAGCACCTAAAACTCTACCTAATCCATTACTGAATGTTCACGATCAATGGAATGAGTATTGCATCATGAACAGTAAACTACAGTCCTTACTACAGACACAAATCTGTACACTGCCAGAATCAAGCTGTTAACTGACAGCTACACTAGGCTTATTGCACTATTGCTGAGCTTGCACATTTGACTTGAGAAACACACTTAATTGACTACTTGTATGGGACACATCTAGCTTCCCTACTACTCGCTCTTTTGAAAAAGGGTCTTTACCATGTAGGCCAGACTGGCCTTCAATCCTCAATCCTCATGCCTTCTAAATGTTGAGAATCCACCAATTCATATTTTATTTTGTTTTTCGAGACAGGGCTGTTCTGTGTAACAGTTCTAGCTATCCTGGAACTCACTCTGTAGACAAGGCTAGCCTCAAACTCACAGATATCAACCTGCCTCTGCCTCCCAAGTACTTGGACTAAAGGTGTGCATGACCATGCCCAACCAGATCATATTTTTTAATATTAAAAAAACTGAGTTCTACAAAACTAACTGCAGTACTATTGTGTTCTTAAGTTATCAATCTCATGAGACAAGTTGGAACATTTCACTACATTTTTTTGAATGCTCTGTAACAATTCAAATAGCGTAGAAACTGTCTGTTGTGGGGTTTTTTTGGGGGGGGTGTTTTTGGTTTTTGAGACAGGATCTCTCAATATAGACCTAGCTGTCCTGGAACTTGATATAGACAAGGCTGGCCTCGAACCCAAAGAGATCCACCTATCTCTGCCTCCCAAATGCTGGGATTAAAGGTATGCCCCACCACACACCCAGCTACCTCTATGCTGTTTTTAAAGGTTAAAGCATTGAACCACACTTTCAGCTGGCTGTATCCACTGAAGCTTTCTCATTTGTTTTTAATACTGTCCCCTTGTGGTCCTATGTGCTAACAACAAGAAGCTGTTCTGACTGGCTTATTCTGTCAGGGGAGGAGTGTTCATCATCAACAGTATTATTGGTATTATGCAATTATATTCTTACAAAAGGAATGGTAAACCACCATTTTACCTCACAGGTCACTTTACTGCCACCTGGGAGAACAAATGCTTCTCTCTGCTCCAAATGTGTAGGTTTCCCAGTTTTGGCAAACTGCCTTTTATTACAGACACATATAAGGGAATTACTTTTTAAAGCAGGGTTTCACAACGCAGCATTGGGAGCCACTATTTAGACCACGCTGGCCTTGAATTCCTGGAGATTGGCTTGCCTCTGGCTCTCTGCCTGTGGATTGATGGGATCAAAGGCCATGTACTGACATGGCAAGCCAGAGAATTCTACTTCAACAGTAGCATTCACCTAGCACTAGCTATACTCCCAGGACTGTGTATTCACCTAGCACATACTAGCTGTATGCCCAGAACTGAGTATTCACCTAGCACACACTAGCTGTACGCCCAGGACTGTGTATTCACCTAGCACATACTAGCTGTATGCCCAGAACTGTGTATTCACCTAGCACACACTAGCTGTACGCCCAGGACTCTGTATTCACCTAGCACTAGCTGTACACCCAGGACTGCGTACTCACCGAGCAATAGCTGTACGCCCAGGACTGCGTACTCACCTAGCACTAGCTGTACGCCCAGGACTCTGTATTCACCTAGCACTAGCTGTACGCCCAGGACTGAGTACTCACCTAGCAACAGCTGTACGCCTAGGACTGCGTACTCACCTAGCACTAGCTGTATGCCCAGGACTGCATACTCACCTAGCAATAGCTGTATGCCTAGGACTGCGTACTCACCTAGCACTAGCTGTACGCCCAGGACTGAGCACTCACCTAGCACTAACTGTACGCCCAGGACTGTGTATTCACTTAGTACTAGCTGTATGCCCAGGACTGTGCACTCACCTAGCACTAGCTGTACACCCAGGCAGAGGTAGCCTTTAAAATTTGTCTATGTCTCAAAGAAAGTATTTTAAACAGAAAAGAAACATGATCACATGGTTCTTTAAGATACAACTGATTAGAGTGCTAAGAAGCACTTAGAGGCACATGATGGATAAGTTTCATAGCATCAGAGAAACACAAATGGCACAGTTGTGTCTCACACTACAATGATATACTGCAGACTGGAAACTACATGGCTTGGTGGCATGGGAGTGAGAAAGAAATGACTGAGAATGACTCTCCCAGATGAAGACACTGGTGATGAGCAAGACACACATTCTGCCTGCAGGCTTTTCTACATTTACATTCAGAGTTTTTCTCTCTAGTACAAATCTCTGATGTTGAGAAAGATGTGCCCATTGGCTGAAGGCTTTATTACACTGCTTACATTGATAAGGTTTCTCCCCAGTATGAACTCTGGTGTTGAATAAGATGAGCATTCTGACTGAATGTCTTCCCACAACCAGCACATTCAAAGGGTTTTTCTCCTGGGTTTACTTTTTGATGCTGAAGAAGGTGGGCACTCTGGCTGAAGGCTCTCCACATTCAATACATTCATAGGGTTTCTCCCTGGATGAATTCTCTGCGGAAGAGTAAGGCTTGATATTTTGTTAAATGTCTTCTCAGTCATTACATTTTACCTGTTTTTCTCCAAAGTCTTATTTATATTTTTTCATGAATTATTTTCTATACCAAAAGTATATATTTTCTCTCCCATGGGGAAAAAATCTGTATTAGATAATTAATGCATGTGGAAGTTTGTCCTGAACTGAGCAGTGGTCTCTTTCCACAATAAAGGTATTTATAGAGTGACTGTCTCAAGCCTAAAATGTGTTTGCTGACTGATTCAATTCCAAGCAAGTCTTTACAGCTCCAGTCTTCACCTAATGTGGAATATTCCAGAGCATAATTTGTAAGCCTTTCCACAATTGCTGCCTAGGAAATTTTCTCTTTATAAATGTTCCAGTTATGTTGGGCAGTGGTGGCACATGCCTTTAATCCCAGTTCTTGGAAGACAGAGGTAGGCGGATCTCTGGACTTCAAGGACATCAGGGTCTACAGAATGAGTTCCAGGACAGCCAGAAGGCAAAGAAATCCTGTCTTGAAAAAATA
>LOEQ01001046.1:155553-166325 GCA_001685075.1 Bramus lutescens
CTTGTTCAGCCTACCTTCTTAAAGAATCCAGGAACAGAAGCCCAGGGATGGCACCACCCACAATGGGCTTGGCCCTCACCCAACAATTGCTAATTATGAAAATGCCTGCAGGCTTGCCTACAACACTGTCTTACAGAGGCATTTTTTAAAAATGAGGCTCCCTTCTCTCACATGACTTCAGTCTGGGTCAAGTTGAAAGGAAACTATCCAGCACAGATGGTATGACGCAAACACCACAGAGTTACTTTGTTATTCCTAGGCCCACATGTACAGGGAGAAATGTACCATAAACCTAGGAAAGGATAGACCCTAAAACAGTGATGGAGATTCCTCTAAGATGAGGATCCTAGCTGGAAGTAATAGTCAGGGATTTTAGATTTGGTCTTTTTAGATTGCGGACTAAAAGATGTCTCAGTGGGCAAGGGTTCTTGCTGCCAGGCCTGAGAATTTGAGTTTGATCTTTGGAATCTGCATAATAGAAGGAAAGAACCTGCGAGTTGTCCTCTGACTGCCACACTGCACGGCAACACACACATACACAACATATACACACACCACACACACACACATACACACACCACATGCACACACCTCTAGAATCCTCCCTCAAAATAAAAGATGGGGGAAAAGGATGGATACATCAATCTTTTCAGCCTCCAATCTGAGTATCTCTCACTGAACCAAACCTAAGTCCTCATTCAATCACAAACCAGAACAACACCTGAGCTCTTCTGCTGGGAGGCCTGTGTGCTAGAAACCTAGTTCCCACAGGCCAGAATCTGTGAATAGAACGTCATCATAACTTTAGCCTGCTGCAAAACTCTGAAGGCATTTTACACCATCATGGAAGGACAAGACAAAATGGTTAAGTGGTTTTGTGTGTGTGTGTGTGTGTGTGTGTGTGTGTGTGTGTGTGCGCGCGCGCGCGCATGTGTGCATGTGTGTAGGCCAGGGGGCAATGCTGTGTATCTCTTCCTCAATCAAGTTCTACTACTAAAAAAAAAAATGGGTGTCGGAGTGAACTCCGGCCCTCATGCTTGCCCAGCAAACCCATCTCCGCAGCCCCAGTGTCAGTAACTCCTGACGGGGAACTCCCCTGAGCTGGAGGCTGAAGGACCCTACGCAGTACATGTCACCTGACAACACCGGGAGAGCTGAGAACTGCTCTAGGAGCTCGAGCAAAACATGACCTAGCATGGCTGCCTGAGCCCGTTAGCTTAAAACAAATGCTGCTCGGCTCTTTACTTTCTGCCTACATCCTGCCACAGAGAGCAGAACTGACAGCTTTTCCACAGGCAATTTCATCTCACTAGAAAGATCAACATTAGTCTCCTGAGTTGACCAGAAGCTAAATACCTTTAATTGTCAAAACTCAGCAGGATTCGGCAGTAGAAAGCTTCGAGTAGACTAATATCCAAACATTTCAATACAAACACAGTATTTCAAATAGTGTTCAAAGACAGAATTAGTGGGCAGCAGTTAATACAAAGACATAGGTCTAAGTCCTGAGAATAAGTGAATGTCAAATGCTCAGTCCAAAACGGGACATCTCGATCAGTCCTACACACCAAAGGCTCAGCAACAGGGGTGAGAAGAATGTAACAGCTGTAAGACAGCGAGGAGTGCTGTGACATGACACACTGTACAATGTGAATATGTATTACTCTCACTGGCTAGTAAAGAGCTGACCTGTCAAATAAAAAGATAAAGAGCTGACTTTTCGATAGCTAGGCAGGATTTTTCAGGGCACTGGAATGTTGGGAAGAAGAAAGGAGGAGTCTCAGGAGCTGTGAGGAGATGTAGAGACAAGCAAGATGAATGTGCCATGCTAAAAGAGGTACTGCCATGTAGCAGAGCATAGATAAGAAATATGTGTTGATTTAAAATGTAAAAGTTAGCTAGTAACAAGCCTGAGCTGTCAATCAAGCACTCAAAATTAAGAGTAGGTCTGTGTGGTTATTTGGGAACTGGTGGACGGGACAGAAGAGTCCACCTACAATGCTACTTCCTGGATATGACAAGGCTGCTCCACTCATGCTCAGCTGTGGTCACCTGCACAAGATCAAACCAACAAGGGCAGGCAGCACCCCAGCAGCCAGCACTGATTCCATGCATAACTCACAGAAAAAGGAAATGTAAAGAGGGGGATTAACGGATGAGGGGGCGGGAGGAAGGAGTCGTGGTGCCTACAGTCGATATACACTGTTAACACACACAAAACTGACAAAGAGTAAGTAACAGGCACTCTCTACTAAACAGGGAAAGGAGGCAAGGCAGATGAGGGCTCAGACTTTGCTGACTGCTGGTCCAGGGACATTTACATTCTCACACAGTCTCCCACAGGTTTTCACAGGGCCCAGTCCCAGAGCTGCAACTTCAAGATTCTGGATACTCAGTCTTGTACTCATTTTCCCACCAGATTTTCAAATACTTTTCATATATGCTCTACTAAACAAACCAAGCCATCTTTCTCTAATTTTTTTTTAATCTGTATGTTTTTATAAAATTTTGAATTCAAGGAAACCATGCCTGTTTTTCAGAATATGAAAACCATACAGTGTATATAGCAGTGTAGTTTACGTTAAGCGACACCACAACAGAATGCTTTTATAGGGTTTTTTGGTTTCAGTTTGGTTTTGGTTTTTCCAGATAGTGTTTCTCTGTGTAGCCCTGACTGAAACCCACCTGCCTCTGCCCTTCGGAGTGCTGGGACTAAAAGAAGTGCACCACATCAATTTTAGTTTTTAAAAGAAATAAAAAAGAGGGAAAATCTTCAATTATAAAACTCCTCCCCGAAAACAATTTTTAAAAAACCACTTTTCTAAGTGTCCCAAAGTAACAAACATGTTGTGTCTCACCATGACTGATTCTGACTACACTCAGGTCTATTTCCCCCAGCATCTGTTACTACCTTGCCTTCATCAAGGAGACTAGAATTTGGTGACTCCCAAAGGAAAGAAAAGCAGTCAGATGTTTTCTTAAAACTGGCAATAATTGGTTTTGACTTTCCTTTTCCTTTCTGAAACAAAATCTTGCCCTGGTGCCTTGGCTTATCTCAAACTCCTGGGCTCAAAATGCTGCTGGGACTACATACATACTGAGTACCTGAAATAACAGAGCAGCCACTATCTCTGGCTCCCTCCCTCTTCCCTTTCTATTCTCCCCCCTCCAACCACGTGTGTAAGGGTATGATCATGAATGAGAAAGCAAATTTCCCGGAAGAAAGAATGAAAGTGAAGGGCAGATGTCAGAGATAAGGAGGAGCCACTTCTCAGACATCTTCTCAATCACTTTAGGGATGGGGGTCTGTCTTTCAAGGACACCTTGAAGCTTTGAGAAGAGAGCTGACGTGGCAAGGGCTGACATGCAAAGAACTTTCAGGTGTTCAGAAGAGAAAGGAGTAGAAGCAGAGGTCATAGATGCACAGAGATGTGAGGCCTAGAGTGAGATAAGGATGAAGGGCTGGTGATGTGGTGACATCTTTAATCCCAGCATTCAGGAGGCAGAGACAAGCAGATCTCCATGAGTTCAAGGTTGTCTACACAGCAAGCTACTGGTTAGCCAAAGACACATACTGAGACCCTGTCTCAAAATCAAAGGAGTAAAGAGAAAGGGGTCCCAGACCCAATGTAGGAAAACTGGACTCTTGCATGCTTCCTTGACTTTGTGTCAACAGGTTGTGAGTTCTGAGAGATCAAGAAATGCTTTAAATTTAAAATTATCCCTAAAAAAGTGATTACATTTATTTGTGTGTGGGTGTATACAAGCATGCATGTGAATGCCAGAAAACAGCTTTCAGGAATCAGTTTTCTCCTTCCTCCCTGAGATCAAACTCAGGTTGTCCAGAGTGGCAGCAAGTAGCTTTACTCACTGAGCCATTCCACCAGCTCAGTAAAAACTCGTGTGTGTGACCAGCATGCTCAGCAGCTTCTTTTACTGCCCTGAGACAGAGTTTCTCACTAAATTAGAAGTTCACCTTTTTGGCTAGGCTGATGGGCCAGAGAACTCTAGAATGTATGTGCCTCTGCCTGGAAACGCTGAGGTCTACAGGAACACACCTGCCTTCTTACATAGATACTGGGGATTCAGACTCAGGTCCTCATACTTACAGAGCAAGTGCTCTTCCCCATTGAGCCCTTGCCTCAAGCCCTAAACGGGACTTAGCCATAATATATTTTTCTTACGTTGTGGACATCAAAGAAACCAGGTAGAAAGATCGATGCATTCCTGAACATAAGTACCCTTCTGAAGCAGGGCTTGGTGGCGCACACCTTTAATCCCTCTACTCGGGAGGCAGAGGCAGGAGGATCTCTGTGAGTTCACAGCCAGGCCAGTCTACAGAGTGAGTTCTAAGACAACCAGGACTGTGTAGATAAGCCTTGTGCAAACAAAAGTCCTTCTGAGACAAGCGGAACAAAGAAAAGGGATACAACATTTCTTCAACCAAGAAAGAACTGTTGAGATGAAAAAGGAGGAGGAAGAGCCCTGATCAATCTGAAGCTATCTCTGTAGCCCATCACTCACCAGAATATGAGAAACAGCACCCAGAACAGGTCTCTTAAACTGAAAACTTTTCAGAGAAAATAAACATCATTAAGTGGTGGAAAAGCAAGATTATTTCAGGAAGCAGAGAGAAAACGTGACTCACCTGAGACTGGGCTTTAAATTTAGTCCCTGTAGGGGCAGCTTCCTGTTTGCGGTTACTCTCCTGGAGGAAGTTGGTATCTCTGGAAAGCAGAGCTGGGGAAAAGGAAGGGCTAGATACCAAGTCTACACAAGACTACACCCTACACAAGCAGGGTGGAACCATTTTGAAAAGATGAGATGAGATCCCGCTATTTCCCTGTGCCGGAGTAGGCAAAAAGTGGAATGGGGAGTGGGGTTGTCTCTTTTTTAAAAGTTTATGTGTGTGTGTTGCTTGCATGTAAATAGGTGCACCACGTGTGTGCCTTGTACCCAGGAAGTTCAGAAGAAGAAATTATATCCCCTGCCACTGGAGTTAGGGATGGTTGTGAGCCATCTCTCCAGCCACCCTGGGAGTTTCATCTCTTGAAACATGGGCATGGAGACAAGTCTAAACTAAGGTGACCCTGAAGTCGTCAACGTCCCCGCTACACTTCTGCTTGACTGCTCTGGCTCAAAGTTGCGCTTTCAAGGGTTGATTCCCGTTTAACATCACATTCAGTCCAGAGACACCATCTCCAGCACCAAGGACTCGAGAACCTTCGGACCTTACCCTCCCTTCACACCCAGAATAGACTCATCTTTGTCCACTTAGCCTGGACACAAGTCACTCACCTCTGTGCGCAGGTCCCGAGGTCACTGCTCTGTGCCCGCCCTGGGAGGCCAGGCCATTCCTGGAGCGCGGCCTTCCCCGGGCGGGGCGCCCACGAGCGACTGAAGTCCCCGCCTCAGGACCTCCACCCGCCCTGAGCTTTGTGAAGAGGGCGCCGCGTCCCAGGAGGGCCCAGGGCTCGCATGGCCCCGCACTCGCCACCCCTCGCATATCACACGAGGGTAGCACGCTCCCCTGGCCAGGCCGCAGATGCCCTCCAAGGCCGTGCCTCACGGACACACCCCCGGCCACACCCGCACCTTCCAGTCCACGCCCGCCACGCCCAGACCAGCCACGCCCTCTCCCTGCCTAACCCGGCCCCGAAGGTTCCGACCCTTACGTTCAGCCTGAACGAGCCGGAAGTGGACTTTGCATGCGCACAAGGCCCGCTGGGAAGTGTAGTCCGCAGCCGGAAAAAAAAATCAGTGGCGCCGAGCGGGACCCAGCCTACCCCGCCCCAGCCTTATGAGGGGAGACCACTATAGTGAAATATGGTACCTGCCGGAAAACACCGGTCGCACGAGATAACAAACAGCTCCCTAGAGGTTTCTGGGAGTTGAGGTGGCATTCGGAGCGTACGTGAGCCGTGGCAGGGTGACCGCCGCGTCGTTTGAAATTGATTTGACTGAGGGGAGTTGGGGGATATTGTAAACTGGGCTGGGGTAATATGTGGGCTTTGACAAATCATGCACAGTAGTTCTGGTTGGAAGTGCTAGTCGGCTTGGGATTTAGTTGCTGCGACCACCTCAATGCTAATACATGGTGTTCAAAAGGCCCCTCTACATGTACTACCAAATTCTAGGTCTGCAATCTTCCCCCAGATTTTCTTCTTGGATGCTCCTTTAAAATGCTTATTGTCAGTTTCAGATCTGTATATACACCGTAGCTTGGTCATATCCAACTCATTTGCTCTCCCAACCACCCCCATCAGACACCCCCAATACTTCCACATTCATGTCTTTTTTTTTTTTCTTAATATAACCAACTGAATCCAGTTGGTGCTTCATGACCATGGGTCATGCCATGACTATCCACTTGAGTTTGGGCAATCTATGGGGTGGGATGGGAGGGTACATCCCCAAAGAAAAATGACTCTCTTTCTCCCAGCTGCCTTCATTTGCCAATAGTTTCTCAGCTAAGTGTGGAGGGGTAAGCCCTTCTATCCATGGTGGAATACTCTCATTGGCCCAATCTTATGCAAGAGTCACAGTTTCTGTGAGCTCATGAGCAGCACAGTCCAGAAGCATTCCACAGCACTCCCCACCATTCTCAGACTCTTACATCTTTCTGCTCCCTCTTGTAAGATGTCCCTGACCCTTGAGATGATACATATAAAATATGTATATGTAGATACAATCGTCTCTAACTTGAATCAAATAGCCAAGTAGATTTTTCTTCATTTTGAAAATCAAATTTAGAACTAAATGAAAATACAAATACATGTCCAGACTTGTGAATGGCAACTAAAGGTTGTTGGTTTTGTTTTGTTTTGTTTTCAGGGGAAAAAAAAGAGTATTCAATGTAGATATCAGAAAAAAATGGAAGCTCAAAATTAAGCTTCCATCTTAAAAATAAAAACTGGATTAAAAACATCAAAATAAACCAAGGGCTGGAAAGAGGAAGCAACAGGCAGACATATATACACACACATACAGAGAGAGAAAAACAGAGACACAGAGACAGTGACAGAGACAAAGAATCAGCTAAATTCCAAACAGATAAAGAAAAATCAATGAAACAAAATACTTTTTAAAAAAGTGCATAAACAGATAGACAGACAGATGGATAGATGGACAGATAGATCCAAACTTCCCAAGAAACAAACCAAAGAGAAAAAGGGCAGATGTAGGGCACATGTCTTTAATAACACTCAGAAGGTAGAAGCAGGCAGATCTCTGTTCAAGACCAGCCTGGTCTATGTAGCAAGTTCTAGGCTAGCCAGGACTACATAGTGAGACTCAGCCTAATTTTTTTTAAAAAGAAAAAGAAACGGGACCATATTAATAAAACGCAGACATCAATACACAGAGGCATTTGGGGGTGTTTTTGAGATTCTTTTGCTATGGAGTCTGGCAAAGTGTACACTGTTTTATTTTGTTCATTTTGGTTTTGTCCTAGGGTCAAACTCCAGGACCTAACATGGGCTAGGCAAGTGTGCTAACACTGAGCTACATCATCAGTCCCATTAAGAAATAAACGAGCATACACTGTTAGCAATGTCATGCCCATTGATAGGTAGCCAAAACGAGCCTATTTCTTAAAAGAACTCACAAATTACCAAACTTGCCTAAGATATGGATCACTGGAATAACCATGTAACCTTGGAAAATTACAGACTAGTGTCCCTCATGAACACAGATGTGATAATCATTCATTTACATTATATAACAGAACCAAGCAATATGTTTTAGAGAGTAAGCAGGATGCTATTCTTTGCTTGTGTTTTTGTTTTGTTTTTAGAGACAGGGTTTCTCTGCGTAGTCCTGACTGTCCTGGAACTAGATCTGTAGAGCAGACTAGCCTTGAACTCAGAAATCCAGCTGCTTCTGTATTCTGAGTGCTGGGCTTAAAGGTGTGAGTTAAGCAAGCAGAATATTCATTATCCAAAATGTTGCTGACCAAAAGTGTTAAATTAATTTTTCTGATTTGGGAATATGTGCATATCATAATGAAATATTTTAGGAATGAGACCAAAGCCTAAATATAAAATCCATTTATGCTTCACAAACATCTCATATTACCCAGAGGTAATTTTATACAATTTTTTTCTTTTTTAAAAAATATTTATTTATTATGTATACAACATTCTGCCTCCATGTCTGCCCGCATGTCATAAGAGAGCACCAGATATCATTACAGATGGTTGTGAGGCACCATGTGGTTGCTGGGAATTGAACTCAGGACCTCCGGAAGAGCAGCCAGTGCTCTTAACCACTGAGCCATCTCTCCAGCCACTCTAAATTTTTTTTTAACAAAAACAATCTTGCAGCATTGAGTGTCACCTGAGAGATTTATTTTATCTTATGTGTATGAATGCTTTGTATTTATGTGCATGAGGTGTATATAGTGCCTATGGAAGCAAGAAGAGCGCATCAGATCGCCCGTTAACTGGACTTACAGTTGTGAGCTGCTATGTGGGTGATGGGAACCAAATCCAAGGCCTCCGCAAAAGCAGCAAGTGCTCTTCACCACTGAGCTGTCTCCCCAGCCCTAGTAATTCTATAACAATTTTTTTAGTTTTCCTGTTTTTCATTACAACCCGTTACATGGGGTCAGGAGTAGAATTTGCCACTTGTGATGTCATGTTAAGTATTCAGAAAGTTTCAGACTCTGGAGCATCTTGGATTTCAAATATTCGGATTAAGGATGATCAATCTGGATACTTCCAGACCTGGGGTTCATTCAGAAATGCAACACTAGTTCAAAATTCAAAAATCAATTTATATAATTTGCCACAGTTAGTAAATTAAACAAAAATCAGAGTCAACTCTGTAGACTTAGAAATTGGTTTCTCAAGATTCCTAATGCTGTGACCCTTTAATACAGTTCCTCATGTCTTAGTGACCCCCAACAATTAAATTATATTCATTGCTACTTCATAACTGTAAGTTCACTATTGTTATGGATCATAATGTAAATATCTGGTACATAGGGTATCTGCTGTGCAACCCCTGTGAAAGGGTTGTTCAACCCCAAAAGGGGTCAAAACGCACAGGTTGAGAACCACTGACTTAGAACCACAGAACTATTACCATGATCCAAGAGCCAGGCCCTCTGCAGGAGCTAACCTCCCAGGGCTGTCCTGATAGAAGCTGCAGCATGGGAAGGGATTTGGAGGAGACGTACCACTAGCAGCAGCAGCACCCAAAACAGAGTCAGAAAAGGAAATACCATTTCCTCCCAACTCTCAATCCCCAGTCTTTGTTGTTGCCTCCCAGTGCATTTCCCTTACAGAAACCAGTTGGCAAAAGCCTATGGGAAAAAGAACTGCAGACTTAAGCTGCAATGTATTATGCAGGGTGCGGGGGAGGAGGGAGGAAGGGAAAAATGGACTTACCAATAAACAAGGAAAGGCAAGCATACAGTCCAACAGAACCCACCCTGAGATGGGCTTCGTAAAAATCACCTATAGTCCTCTTGAATGATAGTGGAAGTTTGGGCCCCCTGTTTTCCTTTCTGCAGTAGGTACTCATCTTGGCTGTGATCTTTTGTTTTGTTTCTGTTTTTATACAAGGTGTGACTGTGTAGCCCTGGCTGTGCTAGACTCACTGTGTAGACCAGGCTGGTCTCCAACTCAGAGATCCACCTGCCTCTGCCTCCCGAGTGCTGGGATTAGACGTGTGTGCCACCAAATCCAGCCACAACCACCCTTTAAAAAATTACTTTTATTTATCTACTTGTTTGAGTATTCCTATGTGCACTTTTGTGGGCGTGATTGCCCATGTGTGCACGTGTGGGGGGCAGAAGTCAGCACAGGGAGTCTATCCTCTTCCGCCTTATATTCTGAGATAGGATCTCATGGTAGACCTGGAGCTCACCGCTTCAGCTGCAATGATCCACCAGAGGCCTGATAATAAACCTTTGAAATGCTTTATTTTGTCTTGACTTGCATATATATATATATATATATATATTTTCCCAAACAAATTCTAATCCTTTTGTCCCAGTCTTTTCCAAAGTTCTAGGCCCTCCCCAAAACAGGTTCTACATATCAGATCATATTTAATTTCTTTCACATAAAGAAACATAACCTTAGAATCATTAGAAAATTTCTATATTATTAAACTTTACACATGCTAACTGTCATCCATCTGAAGACACTTCCAGTTTCTAAATTGTTATGATCACTTAAGTCATATTCCAAATTCCAGAGTTCACAGTTTAGAAATAGTATTTCTGCTCTAACGCATTTTTTAAGCACCCCATGGCTCAGTGTAGCGAAGCCCTATAAATTGTATGTTCTCTTAGCATCTATTTAATTAATGTTTTAGATTCCTCATGCTGGAAGCATAGGTCGGTCACCCTTGACACTTTCTAGTATCACGCCATCCACAAACGGTTCAAGCTGGTGCCAAGAATAAACATTTCTCCTGTCAAACTGGGCTCCCTGCACCCACCACCTCTTTAAATGGACTGCTGCAGGTGGCCTGGGAACACATACCAGAACGATCACATGATATGACCTCCCAGAACTCATGTCTGCTTGTTTCAACTCAACAAAAGAAAACCGGGCAGGGCAGTGGGGGCACACACATTTAATCCCAACACTGGGGAGGCAGAGGTAGGTGGATCTCTGTGAGTTCAAGGCCAGCTTGGTCTACAAGGGCTAGTTCCAGGACAGGCTGCAAAGCTACAGAGAAATGCTGTCTCAAAATAGATTAGATAGATAGATAGATAGATAGATAGATAGATAGATAGATAGATAGATAGATAGATA
>LOEQ01001046.1:207602-229327 GCA_001685075.1 Bramus lutescens
TCTCTCTCTCTCTCTCTCTCTCTCTCTCTGTGTGTGTGTGTGTGCGCGCGCACGCGCACGTGCACACGCATGTGTATGTGGGGGAGTTGTGTGCATGTGTGCACATGCCACAGTGTGCGTGTGGAGGTCAGAGGACAACTCTGTGACGTCAGTTCTCTCCCTCCACCTTTTCAAGGTTCCATGGATGGAACTCAGGATATCAAGCTTACACAGCAAGTTCTTTTCCCACTGAGCCATTTTATTGGCCCAGTTTCTCTTTCTTAAGCCCATGGAGTGGCACGTGCCTGTAGTTCCAGTTCCAGAAGACTGGTGTATTGGTGTATTAGTCAGGGTTCTCTAGAGGAACAGAACTGATAGGATGAATGTGTGTGTGTGTGTGTGTGTGTGTGTATACACATATAGTATATATACTTATATATACTATGTTATTATATATTGCATTATATATATATATATATGCATGCGTGTGCACACACATATGTCTTACAGGCTGTGGTACAGCTAGTCCAACAATGGCCATCTACTAACAGAAGGTCCAAGAATCCTGTAGTTGTTCTATCCACAAGGCTAGATGTCTTAGCTGGTCTTCAGTATACACTGGAATCCCACAGTAGGCTCTAATGTCAGTGAAGCAATGGACGTACCAGCGAGATCTAGAACAAGCAGGCAAAGAGAGCAAGTTTCCTTCTTCTACATCCTTCTTCCATGTAGGCTGTCAGCAGAATGTGTGGCCCAGGTTAAAGGCGGACCTTCCCACCTCAGATGTTCTAATTAAGAAAAAAAAATCTCTCACGTGTACCCAGCCACTAGGGTTTTAGGTAATTCAGGATGTAGTCAAGTTGACAACCAAGAACAGCCACCTGCTGGGGAAAGAGGACTGCCTGGGGAAACAGCCTGGGCGAGCTAGCAAATCCATTCCAAAAGTTCAAAGAGAATTGTGTTTTATAAGTTACATTTTTCAGAATTGGTAGCTTTTTTAGACTGTCCCTTTGTGTCGCTCCTTCTAAAGAATATTTCCCTTCTCCCTTAGCTCCCACCTGTAACATCTTCCCTTCCTGATGAGAAGGGGACTTGAACTCCAAGAGTGACTAATTCCTCTTCTGTTTCTTGGAAGCAGGAATTCCTGTTTGCAAGCCAGCTGTGATCTCATTACTGGAACAAGGAAAGGACCCCTGCATAGTGCAGAAGGAGGGAGCGAGAGATGCCTGCCCTGGTGAGTGGGGACACGCTAGGGAGTTGGGAGCCCCTTGCTGGACAGCCTCAGATATTGGCGAAGGCCCAGCTCACTGTTGGCACTTCTGGAGTAGGTTTCTTTAAAGCATGTGGTCCATGCAGAAGACGGTCTATCATGCCGAGCTGGTTTAGAGTGTGTGAGTTTATTAGGTGCACAGCAGTAGAAGAATAAACAGCAAGCTGCAGAGAGACGTTGGAGCATCGGGTCAGATGCTCACACCTTATAGGGGACGCCCGGGAACCAGGAGCTTTTGATGGACACAGGGCTCCAGGCAGATGGCCTCTCCGAGTGAGACTTCCTGTTAGCCATTCCCACCACCAGCCATTCCCACCACTGGTGATTTTTGTATCATAGGGAGGACAGTAGCTGCTTTGGAAAGGTTCTTGGGAATGTTTACCTCCTAGCTGTGGTCAAGGACACAGTGTTTTTTGTTTTTGTTTTTTTGATCTAACACAGTGTTTCTCAACCTGTGGGTCACTACCCATTTGGGGGAGTTGAACAACCCTTTCACCGGGGTTGCCTAAAACCATCAGAAAACACAGATATTTACATTATGATTCATAACAGTAGCAAAATTACAGCTATGAAGTAGCAATGAAAATAGTGTTATGATTGTGGTTCTCCACATGAGGAACTGTATTAAAGGGTTGCAATATTGACAGTTTTCTCGACATCCTCTGTAGTTAAACGTCTCTATAGTTTTGTTAAATTTTGTGTATTTCCCTAGTAGTTATCCTTCTCATTTACGTTATCAGTTGTGTTTCCCTGAACCTGAGCAAAGCATTCTCATAACTCATTCTTTTATGTTTATAATAGTTTGCTATTTTAAGTAATGTATTAGGTTGCTATTCATAAATTAGTTGTATTTTTCAAGATCCAGCATGTGATTTTATTTTGTATTACTAATCTCTTTATCTTTCTTTTTTTATATTTATTTTATTTTAAGTATATTGGCATCACAGTCCCTGGAACTGGAGTTCCAGACAGTTGTGAACTGTCATGTGGGTGCTGGGAATTGAACCTGGGTACTCTGGAAGAGCAACCAGTGTTCTTAATTGCTGAGCCAGCTCTCCAGCTGCCTACTATTCTTTTTCAATTCTTGGTTTTGGCTTTTTCTTTCCTCCTGATTTTCCCATTTATTGTATTCTCAATAATGCTGCTAAGGCAGCTTAGCCTGCCGATCTCAGTCTCTCTTATTTGGTATTAAATTGTCAAGGGCTCTGAAATTTCCTCTGGGTATCTTCAGCTGTCTCCTGTAGATTCTGATAGTTCATGATTTTTGTTACTATTCTCTCCTGTAGTTTTAAACTTCCCTTTCATCTGAGTTGTTTGAAGGGTAATTTTCTTGTTCAGTTACTGTTGAGGGAAGGCCGCTTGTTTGTCCTGGCTGCCCAGAACCAAAATAATCACATGGAAACTGTATTAATTAAATCACTGCTTGGCCCATTAGCTCTAACTTCTTATTAGCTAACTCTTATGTCTTAATTTAACCCATCTCCAATAATCTGTGTATCACCACGAGGTCGTAGCCTACCAGCAAAGCTTCAGCATGTCTGTCTCCGGCAGCAGCTCCATGGCTTCTCTCTGACTACTCCTCCTTTTTCCCAGCGTTCAGTTTAGTTTTCCCCACCTAGCTCTGTTCCCCTATACCTTGCTATAGGCCCAAAGCAGTTTCTTTATTAACCAATGATATTCACAACATACAGAGGGGAAATCCCACATCACATTACATTTTGTTCAGATTGTTTTATTATATTTGATCATATAGTGGTTGTATTATATTTTTTTGAAATGGGGGTATTTTGAGACAGGATTTCTCTTTATAGACAAAGCTGGACTTGAATTCACAGAGATCTGCTTGCCTCTGCCTCCTGAGTGCTGGAATTAAAGGCATATGCTGCCACTGAAGCGTTGATCTTAGGATATATTTATAGATGGTAAACTGCATCCATATAAATCAAACAATTTGAGTTTTGACACAGGTTCCTTTACACTAAGCTTTGATACCATGTAGTACCTTTTATAAAATTGACTTTTACTATTTCAGAACCTTTACAGTTCATATCAATTTTAGAATGAAATTGAGAATTTCTACTCAAGGAGCTTTGTTTGGGATTATGTTTACATATCAATTGAGAGAGATCAGATAGATCCCTTTCTAGTTTTACCTTGCTAAAAATTTTATAATTAAAAATACTCATTCTACAACTGTTGAGATTTACCATTAACATAGTGAACAGCACTGATGATTTTTCAATATTCAACTAACCTTGCATTCCTTGGATTTATTTTTGGTCAAAATTATGCTTCCCATATTTTATTAGTTTGATTTGCTATGGTTTTGGTCAGCATTTTGCATTTGTGTTTAGACACTCCATTGGCCTGCAGGATTGCCTATAATTTCTTTATCTGGCTTCATTATCAAGATAATAATGGACTTGTGAAAACAGGAGTCTTTTGTCAACTTCTGCTTTCCGGAAAGGTTTCCAAGAATGGTATTCTTTTCCCCTTAAATCTTTGGTGGGATTCACTAGAGAAGACATGTGTAGGGAACAGAGGCAATGAATACAGGAGGATTTGGGTGATTTAATTCCTCTTGCTTAATCTTTGGTAAGGAGTTATCTTTCAAGAGATCATGCATTTAAATTAAGCTGTCCAGTTGATTAACATAATTTACTTTATAAAACTATCTTTTTAGTTCTATAGAACATGATGATTAACTCCTTTTAGATCTGATGTTGACAATTTTTCTCTTATAATTTTTCTAAATTTTAAAAAATATTTTATTTATTTGCTTTGTGTGTATACGTGTGTGCATGTGTATGGATGCCAAAGAACCAAGTTCAGGAGTCGATTCTTTCCTCCTTCAGTGTGGGTTCTGGACGTCAGCTTTAAGTCATCAGGCGGAATGGCGGATGCCTTTATGCCCTGAGCCATTTTACTAGCACTCTTGTTTTTCTTTTTGTTTTTTTTTTTTTTTAGACAGTGTTTCTATGTGTAGCCCTGGCTGTCCTGGAACTTTCTCTGTAGACCAAGCTGGCCTTGAACTCACAAAGATCCATCTGCCCCTGCCTCCCAAGTGCTGGGATTAAATAGCTAAATGTAGTTTTTTTAAAAGAGGTAATCTTATCTGGGACTAATAAGGAGAAACTAAATTAAAGCCTTACTAAGTTAATAAAAGCAAACAGTTTGACAAGAAATGATGTTTTCATGATGACATTGTGGCTTCAGCAATCAACTTAAAATTTATATTTGGTTAAAACTTATTACAAAGAAAATTGTTTTCAGAAGCACCTTTCCTAGAAGGTAAAAATTCACCATAGAGTAGCTCTAGCTGTCCCAAAACTCACTATGTAGACCAGAATGGCCTCGAACTCACAGAGAACCAACTTCCTACCTCATTCTCCCAAGTACTGAAATTAATGGTGTGTTCCACTGTACCCAGCTTAATCACCTTTTTTAATTTAGTTTTTTTTTAAGATTTATTTATTATGTATGCAATATTCATTCAATGTATGCTTGCATGCCAGAAGAGGGAACCAGATCTCATTATAGATGGCTGTGAGCTACCATATGGTTGCTGGGAATTGAACTCAGGACCTCTGGAAGAGCAGTCAGTGCTCTTAACCTCTGAGCCATCTCTCTAGCCCTTAGTTTAGTTTTTAAGATGCATTAAAAGATGTTAAATTCTTTAATTTTTTTTTAGTATTTTACTTTCTCTGTTTGAGCACTTTCTTTTCTTATAATGAATGGATTTTAAAACATCTATTTTCTTGGTTTCCTTTAGATTGGGATTATATATTCAAAGGCATTGAATTTTCATCAAAGCAAGATATTTATGAAGAATCAGCCAAAGTCCTACCAAAGGAAAGAAGCCATCTTAGATATAGCCTTGACTGTCCCAATTGGAAAGAAGACCATGGAAGTGTACACTGGTTTAAGAACTGGTTGGGAGGTCGGGAGGTACATTCTGATCAATTGCTCATCATTCATAAAGAAGTCCCTGAAGATCAAAGTAATGGGTGTAATCCATCTTGGCAAATATTCCATCAGGATGCAATACTAGATATACCACAAAGTTTCTCTACCAAAGAAAAAACACATCAGTGTGAGCCACAAAAGAGAAGCTACCGAAAAAAGTCTGTTGAAATGAAACCTAAGAAGGAACATGTAGAAAAGAAAGTTCTGAAGTGTAACGAATGTGAGAAAGTCTTTCACCAGAGCTCATCCCTTACTCTCCACCAGAGAATTCATACTGGAGAGAAGCCCTACGCGTGCGTTGAGTGTGGGAAGGCCTTCAGCCAGAGCGCAAACCTAGCTCAGCATAAGAGAATCCATACTGGGGAGAAGCCTTTTGAGTGTAAAGAATGTAGTAAGGCCTTCAGCCAGAATGCACATCTTGCTCAGCATCAAAGAGTTCATACAGGAGAGAAACCTTACCAGTGTAAAGAATGTAAAAAAGCCTTCAGCCAGATTGCACACTTGACTCAGCATCAAAGAATTCATACTGGAGAGAGACCTTTTGAATGTACTGAATGTGGGAAAGCCTTTAACAATGGTTCATTCCTTGCACAGCATCAGCGAATTCATACAGGAGAGAAACCGTATGTGTGTAATGTGTGTGGGAAAGCTTTTAGTCACCGTGGATACCTAATTGTACATCAGAGAATTCATACTGGAGAGAGACCCTATGAATGTAAAGAATGCAGGAAATCTTTCAGCCAGTATGCACACCTTTCTCAACATCAGAGAGTCCATACTGGAGAAAAACCTTATGAATGTAAAGTCTGTAGGAAAGCTTTTAGCCAGATTGCTTACCTTGATCAGCACCAGAGGGTTCACACTGGAGAGAAACCCTATGAGTGTGCTGAATGTAGAAAGGCCTTCAGCAACAGTTCATCTCTCACTCAGCACCAGAGAAGTCACACTGGAGAGAAACCCTATACATGTAAGGAATGTCGGAAAACGTTTAGCCAAAATGCCGGCCTTGCTCAGCATCAGAGAATTCATACTGGAGAGAAACCTTATGAATGTAATATTTGTGGGAAGGCCTTCAGTTATAGTGGCTCTCTTACTCTCCATCAGAGAATTCATACCGGAGAGAAACCGTACGAATGTAAAGATTGCAGGAAATCCTTCAGGCAACGTGCACACCTTGCTCATCATGAGAAGGTCCATATTATGGAGTCATTCCTGTCCCTTTCCTCTCCATCACCCTCTACATCCAATCAGTTGCCAAGAGCTATAGATTTGATCTCATAATATGATCCAAATCTGACCCATTAGAACCCTTGATATTTAATCCTCCTTGTCTTCTACATATTAATCTGATTTATGTGAGGTACTGAAATAGCCTTCCAGTGTGCTCACCCATGCCTCTGTCAGTCTTCACACTTCATCCAAACTTTAGAAAAACACATTTTGGTCTTATTATTTATCCTTCATTAGTTAAGATTACTTACTGACATCTAAAAGTTCATAGGGGAAAAGCACACAGTCCTTAAAGTATCCTAACCGGCCTCCTTGTCCCCAGCACCTTGTTTCAAACTACCTTCTAAACCCTTCATGCCACTGTTTCCCCCTCCCTTGGAACATCCAGAATTGAAATAGATCTAGGCTCTAATCCTTGCTCTTCCATTTCCCAACCCTAATTTTAGAGCATTTGGTCTTTTGTAACCTTCAGTCTTATTTCTATATGGGACTAATAATGGTTCTACCTCAAAAGTTATTGGGAAAAGTAAATAATGCATGTAAATTTCTTAGCAGAGTGCCTAGCATAAAATAATATTAATCTAAAATAAAAATATGATACACAAAGAAGAGTTGATCATTTTAATCATGAAGAAGCAAAAACACAGACCTGCATGTTTTAATGTTGGTTTTATTAGAAATACTGAAGTTGGAGACTTTGGCTGCGCGTGCCCGTGTGTACATGCAAGTGCCTGAGGAGGCTAGAAGGCAGCCCTGGAGTCCCTGGAGCTGGAGTACACCTGTTGAGCCATCCAGTGTGGATGCTGTGCTCATAATCACTGAGTTATCTCTACAGCCCTACATCTCAATTAACTCAGAAGAATTCAGTCTTGTGAAATGCTTTCTGGCAAGAATGAAATGACCTTAGAAACAACAGAAAGATAACCCAAATGTGCCTAAAACTTGAACCAAACTAGCACCCTTTTCAAGAACTCAGTTCAAAGAAGACATCCTAAGAATAGACACTAGGGGTTTCCAGAGATGGCGTAGCGGTTAAGAGCACTTGTTGCTCTTGTAGTGGACCTGGGCTCAGTTCCCAACACCCACATGGTGGCTCACAACCACCTGTAACTCCAGTTCCAGGACTTCTTATGTCCTCTTCTGGCCCCATGGACAGTGCGTGCAAGTGATGCACATACAGATATGCAGGCAAAACACAACATATGTATAGCATACAAAAATCTCTTAAAATATGAATGGGAACTACAGAAGGAACAGAAGACTTGGAGTGTATCTCGATGACAGAGTACCAGCTCAGCATGTATGAGGGAGGCCCTACCAAGGTTCAGTCATCACCTGCCACTTCCCCAGTTCCGGATGGAAATCAAACAGAAAAGCAAAACAAAAACTGATTATTTGAGAATGTCCATAAAATTAATGAACTATTTATGTGTGTAAGGAAAATGGAAAGAATATATGTTGCCAGTATCTGGGATTATAACAGGCACCTACAAGTTGTTAGGAATATTTTCCTAACGCGAGCTCTCGGCTGATGCAAATTCCCAATCAAGCCAAATCAAAACAAGCCAAATTAAAAAATATCAGATTTCATGGAGGAAGGAAAAGAGAGCACGTGTACCTCTTTGGGGAGTTTATTTAAATACTCTTGGGAGTGGCATCCTGGGATTTGGAGTCCAGACCAATACAAACTCCCAGGCCTGGAAGCTGGGATACATGCAAGGGGCTGGGGTCTACGCTCCCAATTTAACAGCAGTGACTCTATACTTAGTCCCGCTAGGCTTCTATAAAAGGTGCCCAGAGGTCCCCAGTTATTACCCTAAACCTGCAGTCACTTTGCATTCTAGGAACAGCAGTGCCAGTCAATGTTTGTGAAGGGCTCAGGAAATGGCTCAGCCAGGAAAATGTCTTCCATGCAAGCATGAGGACCTAGCAACCAACCAAAAGTTTGATACAGCAGTGTGCCAGTCTGCACCACAGCACCACAAGAGCAGACAGGCAGATCCTGGTGACTCCTCAGCCTATCTAAACCGATGAGCTCTAAGCTCAGTGACAGACTTCCTCAAAACATAAGGGGACCGGCCGTCAATATGGCTGTGTCCATAACACCTCTTGCTGCACTAGCCTGATGACCTGAATTCAAGCCCCAGAACCTGTGGGAAAGGGGCAGAAGAGAATCTACTTCCCAGAGTTGTCCTCTAACCTCCGTGTCTGCAACACTGCAGAGTTTCCCTCACATCGCATAAACACACATAGAGTCATCCTTTTTAAAAGTGGAGAGCAATTGAGATCACTTGATATCAACTTCCAGACACATTCTGCACACATACTTCCCACATACATACATGCATGCGTGAGCACACATTTTTTCTGACAAGATGAAAACCCCGTATGATGCTGAAATTGTACCCTAAGAATAATCATCTTAAGTGTTGCCAAAGCTCTAGCTCTGGCTTCCCCTGAGCATCCTAGTCTATATGATCTCTATAGGAAGAATTCAGGCAAGACCCACACAGCATTGTGTAGATAATCGGTCTCTATTAAAAGGCAAAGTACAGGCCAGGTATTGTGGCGCACACCTCTAATCCCAGAACTTGGGAGGCAGAGGCACGTGAATCTCTGTGAGTTCGAGGCCAGCCTGGTCTACAAAGCAAGTTCCAAGACAGCCTGTACTGTCACACAGAGAAACCCTGTCTCGAAACAACAAATAAAAACAACAAAAAAAGGCAAAGTACACTACTCCCAAGGGGGGAGGGACCATTGTGGGGCAAAAGTGGACAGAAGCCACAGAAAGATAGGCAACCTTAATATTTCTATTGGCTCTAACAGAAAGCTTTTCCCATACTGTTTTTCTGCGTGGGTGACTGACAGGCAGGCCCATTTGGATTAACTCTGAAGGGAGGAAACAGTGGTATATCTCTGTTATTTACCAGAAAGCCCTCTGAGCAGCTCAAAATGTCTTGTCTTTACTGAAAACCAGAGACTTGACTCCAGTTGCACTGGTTTTTGGTGGTGGTGGTGGGGGGTTGTTTGTTTGTTTGTTTGTTTTTTGTTTTTTCAAGACCGGGTTTCTCTGGGTAGCTTTGGAGCCTGTCCTGGAACTCACTCTGTAAACCAGGTTGGCTTCAAACTCACAGAGATCTGCCTGCCTCTGACTCCCTGATGACTGAAATTAAAGGCGTGTGCCACCACCACCTGGCTAATTGCACTGTTTTGACTGACAATCGGAGTCCTACATTTTTGTTTTCTGGTTTTACAAATTGCTACTACTGAGGGATGGGTCAACACTCAACAACTTTAAGCCTGCTGATACCTAACTAGCGACCTAATATTATGGGAACAACAATGCTTCCCTATAATGATAACTTCCTGGAGCAACCCTACAGAGCCATGCTGTAGGATGAACTTTCCTGGGGAGATGCAATACACACACCTACTCATCCCAGAAAGGGAACCCACTACAGACCAAAGTAATGATTGCATCTAAGTCCAATTTGGTAAACCAATGAGGTTTTTGGGGTGTTTTTTTGTTTTGTTTGTTTTGTTTTAATCTGCATTTTATGTGTTTTATCTTCATGTATGTCTAGTGCCTAAGAAAGCCAGAAGAGGGTGTCAGACCTACTGGAACTTGAGTTATAGTTTTGAATGACCACAAGGGTACTGGGAGTCTCTCCAGCCCCCCCAGAAGAGTTTTTATTAGGGCTCCTAGCAGGAGTATGGATGAGGGGTTACTTAAAGAGTAGGGATTACAGACATGGGTGCTATCATATCTGTCTTTAACATAGGTTCAAGGGATCCAGCTGAGGTTGAAAGGATTTTGTGGGAAGTGTTCTACCAGCATTCAGTCTTGTTTTTATTTGTATTTGTATGTGTATGGGTGTTGTGCTTGCATGTTTGCCTGTATACCATATGTGTGCCTAGTACCTAGGAGGCCAAAAGCTGGCATCTGAGCCTCTGGAACTGGAGTTGCAGCTATATGGCTACTGAGAACTGAAACTGGGTCTTTGGAAGAGCACCAAGTCACCTTTCCAGGCCCCTACTATTTTGTTTTGTTTGTTTGTTTATATGTTTTGTTAACTACGAACTATTTAGTAGTCCAGGCTAGTTTTGAACTCATATCTCCCCACTTCTGCCTCCTGAGTTCTGGGATTAAAGGCATATACCATGCCTGGCCCTACTTTATTTTTTGAGAGCGTCTCTCAGTGAACCTGGAGCTCACCTTTTCAACTATTCTGTCTGATCAGCAAGCCCCCGCCCCCCAGATCCACCTGTTTCCACCTTCCACAACTAGGGTTACAGGCTGTAAAGCCTGACTTAATGGGTGCTGGAGATCTGAAGTAGGGCCTCATGCTTGTGTTTTGCATTTGTAACATGCATGTAGCTGGAAGGTGAGGTTGCTAAACATTTTTTTTTTTGAAAAGGTATGTGGATAGCTCAAGCCAAGCAGGGATCCTGGTTGCTAAGCCATCCCAAACGCTTACCTGCTCCAGATCTCTCTCTTCTTTTGCTTCTATTGGCTCCTTAACATCATTTAATTTGTACCTCTGTAAGTGAATTTATGTCCATTTAAGAGTATGTGTTCTTTATTATAGCTTTTCTTTTCTATGCTAAGAATTGAATCCACGGCTTTAGCACAAACTAGGAATTATTCTATAACTTTTATCATTTATTCCTTGTTTTGGTTTCAGCTTTTCAAGTGCTTATACCACCTATTACCCCTGCCACCCTCACCCTCTCACCACACATACATGCACACACGCGCGCGCACACACACATGCACACCATTTTACATTTAATTTCTGCATTTAAGGTGTCTTTTTGGCAGTTCAATCTTATATATCCTTTTGTAAATTACATTTTATTGTATGTGTATGAGGACAGCTTGCTGCAATTGTTTTTCGCCTTTCTCCATGTAGGCCCCAGGGATTGAACTCAGGTCGATCAGGTGTGTAGTCTAGAGTCATTTGGAGTCTCATCTGAGGAACTGCCCAGATCAGACTGTGAGCATGTCCGTGGAGGACTGTCTTAATTGGAAATTGATGTCTGTGGGTAGGCACCACCATTCTCTGGGCAAGATGTCCTGAGGTATACAAGGCAGCTAGCTAAGCATGAGCCTGGGAACCAGCCAGGAAACAGCATTTCTCCAGTTTCTACAGTCTGAGTTCCTACCCTGACTTCTCAGTGATGTGCCCTGCAAGTGTAGCCAAATAAACCCGTTCTTTCTGAGTTGCTTTCGGTCAGTGTTTTGTCACAGCAAAGTGGAATACACGGACTCTGTTAACATTGAGCCACATCCTGGATGGGACACTGTTGACCTGGAACCAACCATCCAGGCAGTTTAGAGGACAAAGATCTGGGCTGGGATGATGGTGGGTAGACAGGGAAAGAGAAAAACATGTCGCTCCTTGACCTCTTCTGTGCAGTGACCTTATTTTTGTTTACAGATCTGAAAATTTAACATTTAAACAGCATGCCAGCTGCTTTTACCCCCCCTTCAAGTTGAACTTCCATAAATTTTGGTTGTTTTCTTACTTGTATTAGACTTTTTATTGTTGAGACAAAATACCTGAGCAAAACAAGAAGAGATTTATTTTGGTTTTAGTTCATCATAGTAGGGTGAGCAGCATAGTAGGGCAGAGCTCTCATGTGGTAATCAGAAGAGAGAGGGGAAAGGTAGAGAAGGGTCTTGTGAAAGCTCCCCAATGTATTAGTCAGCTTGAGCTGCCGTAACAAAATACTATAAATTTGTTGACGTGAAAGGGGAGATGGGGGTGGAGAAATGGCTCAGCAGTTTAGAGCAGAGGTTCAATTCTCAGCATCCACATGGTGACTCACAACTGGACCTCCAGCTTCAGGGAATCTGATGCCTTCCTCTGACCTCCGAGAGCACCAGGCATATGCATGGTGCAGGCAAAACATCCATACATATAAAATATTTTAAACTCTTTATTCTTCTCTCATACAATACATTCTGACTGCAGCTTCCCCTCCCTTCCCCTTCCACTCCTCCTAGTACCCCCACCTCCCCTCTCCTCCAGATCCACTGTGCCTCCATTTCTCTTCAGAAAAGAGCAAGCCTTCCAGTGATAGCAACCAAAACCAGCATAACAAGTTACAATATGACTAGGTACAAACCTTCATGTCAAGGTTGGATGAGGCAACCCAGTAGGAGGAAAAGGGTCCCAAGAGCAGACAAAAGAGTCAGAGACACCCCCACTTCCACTGTTAGGGATCGCACAAAACCCCCAAGCTAAACGATCATAACATATGTAGAGGACCAAACACAGACTAATGCAGGTTCCGTGATTGTTGCTTCAGTCTCTGAGCCCCTGTGTGTCTGCTCAGTTGATTCTGTGATTTCAACCCCTCTGTTTCCTGAGAGGGCTTGTGGTGGGGGCAGCAGACCAGAGCCAAGACAGGCTCTCATCGTAGCCCTAATAGAGACTAGGATTTAGTTTCATTCAGTTCACTAACATGGAACAGAGCTAAACAGTGCTCAGTAAAACCACAGCTTAGGAGCAACTGATCAGCAGGCACCCCACAGCCTTCTGCTGGCTCAGCAGGCACCCCAGGGCCCCTTCTGCTGGCTCAGCAGGCACCCCACAGCCTTCTGCTAACTCAGCAGGTGCCCCACAGCCTTTCTGCTGGCTCAACAGGCACCCCATGGCCCCATTCTGTTGATTAAGCAGGTCCCCAAAGCTCCTTTGCTGGCTCAGCAGGCGCCCCAGTTTCCTGATAACTAAAGATAGCGTTCCCTACCCTGTGGCTGGAAGGTCCCTAACCACTAGGACCTCACACCAATCAGCCCCAGATTAATCCCTCCTTCCTGAAATTCCCCTAACTCTGCTAAAAAGGAGCTCATGACCTGCTTTGAGGGTCATCAGGTGCCACCCCAACATTGAAATTAATAAAGTGCTCTTGATACCGCATACGTGGCTGTTGGTCTTTCCTTGGGGGCTTCTCTCAGACCCTAACAGCTTCTACAAGCCTTTCTCTCCCTCTTCTGCAGGGTTTCCTAAGCTTGGTCTAATGTTTAGCTGTGGGTCCGCTTCTACTACCATAAATTTATATGTATAAATAAAATTTTAATTTTAAATTCTTAAAAATTGTTTTAAAAGACAGGGTGGGACATGACTCAACCCCACAAAGACACAGCCATACCCCCATGATCTAGTTCCTCCAGTAATGCCTCACCAAAACTTCCCAGAGTCACCTACCAGCTGGGGATGATGAGCCTATGGTGGACAGTTCGTATTCAAACCCCAACACTTGTGGTCAAAATTAGACCCTCTTGGTCAAACAGTATAAACTTTTCTTAACAAGAAACAGGTGTTCTCCTAAATAGCTTTTGCACAAGGAAAACTCATACAAAAGAGCCTGACTGTATACAGTTGAATCACACAAAAGAATTCGGACTTTATTTCTTATACAACATACACAAGCTGGAGAGAGGGACAGAAAAATACATTGAACATGTTGGAGAGCTCAAAGGGAAACAGTCAGTATATTACCCCAGGAGTGCTTCCATGAATTAATCACCTCGAGGTGCTACAACACAGTATCTCAGACTGGTTGACTTACAGAGAAATGAAGTTCTCACAGTTCCTCCAAAGGCTGGAAATCCAACATCAGGGTATCACACTGGTCAGTGGTAAGGGCCTTTTCTCAGTTTGCAGATGGCCGTCTGTGTTCTCACACGGTATAGAAAGAGATCAAGCCCTCTGGTGTCTCTGATCAATACACTTATCAAAAAGGCCCATCCACATCATGACTTCAATAATTTCATTTCCAAATATCACTTTGAGGAGTTAGAGCTTCAACATATGAGTTTGGGGGTAACACAAATGTTCAGGCCATAAAAAGATAGTTATTTTTTGTACAACAACTAGCAATATTGCATGAAAATGCTGTTTATTTATATAAATATAGACAATTTATGTTCAAATAAAAAAGTAAAAAATAACTTCTCCCTGCTCTGAAGTTCCCCATTCTCCAGTCTCTCCTGCCCACCCCACCCCGAGCCTGTCTTAATCACACTAAATTTTCACAGTGCATCTTGGCATCCACAGAGTCAGTGTGCTACTGACTGCTGCACACCACTGCCAACATTATTTTAACACTTCTCTGTTCTCATCCCAACACATTTCTGTCAAGAGGCACCCTATTTCCTGTTTTGTTTTTGGTTTTTCGAGACTAGGTTTCTCTGTGTAGCTTTGAAGCCTGTCCTGGAACTCGCTCTGTAGACCAGGCTGGCCTCAAACTCACAGATATCCGCCTGCCTCTGCCTACCGAGTGCTGGGATTAAAGGTGTGTACTACCACAGCCCAGCTGTTTCCTGTTTTGCCTGTTAGTCTTTACATACAGGAGTTCTAGTTCTGAGGACAGGCTCAACACTCCATTCTCCTGGGACCTCAACTTGGGCTCAAAGCACCATCTGGAGAAAGATAAGACTCGCAGTCCCATTTGATTGTATGTATCCAGTGAACTGTCCTCAAAACTACACTGGAAATAAAATAGCAACTAAAAAACGCTCTCATTTACAAACCCTGGGCCAATATCGTGAGCATACCTCAGCTGATTTCAGATCTTCAGTTCAAAATCCACCAACTACTTTTGTGCTTTAGCTTTCAAGGGGAGACTATCATAAAATGGCCCCATAGACACAAAACATTTTATAGGCAGATAGTTCCCTCCCTCCAATTAATGATTTCTGATGTAGGATTTTTCAGCATTGTGATGGCACGGAAGCAATAGCCATTAGGCTAGAAATTGTGGTCTTTCACTAGGCTGAAGATGAGCAGTAAGCAGTATGATTGCTCTCGAGATTCTGGGCAGCAGGATCAGCTGAAAACAACTGGGCTCCACGTTATACTGTGCTGCTAAACAATCACATTTGGTAGGGTAGCTATACTAAATATAGTTCTGTTTTAAATGTTTCAAGTTATGGTGAGTTTATCAGGACATATATCATAAGTCAAGAACACTCAGGCACATTCTCCATGCTTTGACATCCTTTTAGCTTTTACAGTTAGCAGCGACGTCAGGACTTTTCCTCTGAATGTGTGCTCTGATGCCGAATCAGAGATGAGCTCCGACTATAAGCCTTACCACATTTGCTACATTCATACGGTTTCTCCAGAGAATGACTTCTCTGATGCCGTATAAGGTCCGAGCCGCTACTGAAGGCCTTCCCACACTCGTTACATTCGTAGGGCTTCTCCCCAGTGTGACTTCTTTCATGCAGAATGAGGGATATGCGCTGCGTAAAGGACTTCTTGCATGTTTTGCATGTATAGGGCTTCTCTCCAGTGTGAATTCTCTCATGTTGGGCAAGATGAGCGCTCTGGCTGAAGGCTTTCCCACACTGGTCACATTCATAAGGTCTGTCTTCATTGTGGATTCTCTTATGTCGGGTCAGAGATATCCGGTGGCTGAACGCTTTCCCACATTCTTCACACTGATAGGGCTTTTCTCCAGTGTGGATTCTTTGATGTTCAGTAAGAAATGACTGGCGGCCAAAAACTTTGCTACATTTATTGCATTTGAAAGGCTTCTCTTCTGAATGAATGTTCAGATGGACTTTAAGGTTTTTAATGCCACAAAACATCTTTCCACATTCCTTGCATTCAATGAGTTTCTTTTTCCTTTTATGAATTTTCTGGTGTTGAATAAGGGATGAATACCGATTGCAGACCTTCTCACATTTATTGCACTTAAACTGCTTCTCCCCATTATGAGTTCTTAGGTGCAGAATAAGGGTCGAAAGCTGTCTGAAGTCTTTCTGACACTTATCACATTTGTAGGGTTTCCCTGAAGAGTGAATTCTCTGATGAAGCATTAAGGGTGAGATCCTACTGAAGGACTTCCCACATTTCCTACATGTAAAAGGATGCTCTAAATGCCAAGTTCTCTGTTGGGGACTCTGATGTAAGGCCTTCTTATTTCCATGAGTTTTCTTTCTGGTACAAATTCTTTTATTTACAAGGACTGTCTTCTTTTTGAAGCCTCTCCCATATTTATTACACTTTTGTATTTTCTTTCTATTGTGAATTCTCTTATGAAGTAAAAAGGATGACATTCGGCTGAAGGCTTTCCCACATTTTCTGCACTGGTTAATACTCTCAACGATGTGATTATTATGGGGTACACTGAGAAATGGGCATGAACCTGGAATCTTCTCATGGTTAAAATTTTTCTTTTGATTATGAATTCTCCTATGTATCATAAAAGTTATTTTTTTGTGAAAAATTTCCCCACATTTATCACATTCATAGCTTTTATCCCGATTGTGAACTCTTTGATGAAGAATGAGGGATAAGATCTGTCTGAAAACTTGTCTACAATTGCTGCATCCGTAAGACCTCTCTCCAGTGTGAAAGTCTTGATGAAGTTTAAAAGACAGACTTCGAAAAAAGGTTTTTCCACAATTATTACACTTTAAAGATTTCTTGCCTGAATGTCCTTTTCTGGACTTTCTTACAAATGAATTTTTGTTTTGTTTTGTCTTCCCGGTGGTGACCTTTTGTTGTGAAGAAACTGGTTTCTGATGAATACTTTGCACAGATTTGTTACATTGACTTGGGGGTAACTTCTTGGTCTCACACTTAGACGCTGATTCTGAAATACACCAGGAAGTTAGAATTAGTTTCCTGTGCTGAAGAAACGCGTAATAAAAAGGAGTCATTATAATTAGTGGTTATAACAACACAATGCTAACAAGAGAGAACAATGTGTATGTCTCTAGTCCCCACTACTGCACTAAGTCTTGTGCTGACTACTTTTGTTTGTTTTCTGAGACAGGGCTTCTCTATGTAACAGTCTTGGCTGTCCTGAAACTCACTTTGTGACCAGGTTGGCCTTGAAATTTAGAGATTTCTTTATTAATGGCCTTCTTGCTTTGTGGTGATTACTTTGAATCATCGGTGTGACACAATCCAGAACCCCCCGAAGAAGAACATCTGAGAATGTCATAATTACCTTTATCCACCATGGGCAGCACCATCCCTGGGTTTGGGGCTCCACACAGAATAAAAAGGAGGAAGCCAGCTGTGCAATGGATGCATTAACCTACTTCTCAGCTCTCAGCAGTGGCTCTAAAGCAGCTAGTTGCTTGGACTGTAACCTAGAATTGCGAACCAATAAATCCTTTCTCTCTTATGATGCTGTTTTCTGGGTATTAATCACAACAACAGGAAACAGACATAGGACAGAGCTTTCCAGAAATATTTAGTAACTGGAATTCAGGAAAGATTGAAGTTTGAAAGAGAATAAATCACTTTTATATATGTAATATATTTTATAGCATATACATTTAACTCCATAGATTGTTAAATGTATTTCACTACGTGAAATTCATAAAAGGGAATTAAAAGGTGTGGTTACTTGGGATTAAAGGAGGAAATAGAAATAAACTGTAAATGGGTAAGAGATGTTACTTGTGTGATGAAAACATCTAAAACTGGATTATGGTGATATCAAACTTGGTATATTTATGAAAAAATTGGATTATACTCTTAGGTTGAGTGAATACCTCTATAAAGTTATAAATCCTAAAAGCACATTCTTGAATACCGAACCCTGAGAAGCACGAATGTACTAACAGAGTCACTTGGAAATGACATGCTCCAGCCTGTTGAGCGGCTTGTAGGCTGTGTGATGAGATCCAAGTTCACTAGTTTTTGTGAGGTGTCACCTATGTGGGATAAGCCTTGGTGATGCAGCTGGCTCTGAGTCATCATGTCTGCTCCTGTAAGTAACCCCTGACCCACAGTCCTGTAAGGAACCCCAATAAAACTCAGTGGTTCACCAAATTGGACTTTGGTGGTATCCGTACTTTGATCTATTGTGGGATCCCTATTTGGGGTGAGTAGGTATGTATGTTGTCTCCTCACAACAATACACTCTGGGGTGGGCTTCTGGTGACGCAGCTGTCTTTGAGTCATTCATGCTCTAGTAAGTAGTAACCTTTCACCCATACTCCTGTAAATAACCTCAACAAAACTCACTGGTCCATCAAGTTGGACTTTGGTGGTATCCTTAAGTTGATCTGTCATTGGTTCCCTGGCTGGGGTGAGTAGATGTTTGTCTCCCTCTCCCAGCACAGTGTTAGGTAACAGTGGGTGACGTTCCACAGGGTGATGTCCTGGGCTACATAAGAACACTCAATAATAGAGCTGGAGAGATGGCTCAGTGGTTAAGAGAACTGACTGCTCTTCCAGAGGTTGTGAGTTCAATTCCCAGCAACCACATGATGGCTCACAACCATCTATAATGAGATCTGGTGCCGTTTTCTGGTGTGTGGGTATACATGGAAGCAGAATGTTGTATACATAATAAATAAATAAGTCTTTTTAAAAAAAAGAGTATGTTTGGGTACATAGATGACATGTGTGTATGTATATATACATATACATGTATATGTCAGATATTCATGTTTATTTTAAAAGAAAACACTCAATAAGTACAACCATCCATAATTTAACTTCTTGGCTCTCATAGCTGCTTCAAGCTGTTGTGACTTCTCTGTGATGAACTTTTAACCTCAAAATACAAACCAAAATTAACCCTGTTATGGTTGTTTGAATGAGAATGACCCCAGAAGGTTCATATATTTGAAGGTTCATATATTTGAATTCTTAGCCACCAGTTAGTGAGACTGGGATGAGGAGGCATGGCCGTGGTGGAGTTGGTGATGCCTCTCTGAAAGAGGTACAGGCTGTGAGGTTTCCAAAGCCCACAAGAGGCTCAGTTTCCCTCTGCCTGATGCCTACAGATCTAGATGGAAAGCGCTCAGCTACTGCTCCAGTTCAATGTCTGTTTGCTGTCTGCCATGCTGATGAGGGACTGAACTGGCCCTCTGAAACTGTGAGCAAGCCTCCAGTTAGAGGCTTTCTTTTATGGGTTTCTTGCTCATGGTGTCTCTTCACAGCAATGGAGAACTTTCCCCTTATGTGCTTCTCTAAGAGTATTTTACCACAGCTGATGGAAAGTAATTAGGACGGGAGACTAGCTACACTATATTACAGTATCACACATCATTACAAATATATATTTGTCGAAATAGTAATGTGCTTGATTTTGGAGTACCACTAGGACTGCTTTACCGTTCTCAAGTCTGGAATGTAATTCTGGTAAAAGGAGGAATTAGGGAAAGTAACAGAAGGGCTAGAGAGAAGGCTCATAAGTTAAGAGCATTGGCTGCTCTTCCAGAGGTCCTGAGTTCAATTCCCAGCAACTACATGGTGGCTCACAACCATCTGTAATGAGATCTGGCGCCCTCTTCTAGCCTGCAGGCATACATGCAGACATCTTATACATAATAATAAATCTTATTTTTTTCAAAGTAACAGAAATTAAGCCAGCAAGATCAGATAAACAAGAAGTCTGGCTTCCCCAAGGCTCAGGGAACATGGTGGAGAAGGGGGTGGAACGAATATTAAGAGTCAGGATGGGGAGAAGTGTGATCATTACACTCATGGGATCACTGCTGTTATGGCCACCTGCACAAGGTCAAGCCAAACAGATCAGTCAATATGCTAGCAGGCAATGCTAAAAAGGACTCAGTGGTTTACAACAAAATAAAAAATGGAAGGAGGACCTGCTAGGGAGTATCTGGAGTACAGATAGACACAGTCAATACATATGAGGATAAGACTCTCAGAGAAGTGGGGACAGAGAGATGGCTCAGGGGTGAAGAGTGCCTAAGGCTGCAGAGCCCAAATTCAGTGCCCAGCGCCCACACTGGGTCGCTTACAACCAACGCCCCATAACTCCAGTTCTACGGGAATCTGGCGTCTATAGCCTCTGCGAGCACCTGCACTCTAAATATGCAAGTGTACACATACACATAATTAAAAACAGGTAAATAAAAAGATATTAAATTATTTTCTTAAAAACTAATGGGATTTACCCTAGAATCCTTTCTGGCTCTGGTTCCATTAGTTGTATGTGTGTGTCTCTATAAGTGTACGTACACACAGAGGAATTGGATCTCTGGAGCAGAAGGTACAGGTGCCCATGCAGTGAGGGTGCTGGGAACCAAGCCCACTTCCCCTGGAAGAGGCTCTCGTAACCACTAGGCCATCTCTGCAGATGCTTTCTTATCTTTTTCTTCATACCTTCATTTACTGAGGACCTCGGTTTGGTTCTTTTGAGACAAAGTCTCAGCATGAACTCTGGCAGGTCTGGACGTCACCAGCTCATTAGTCCACTAGTCTCAAGCTCATAGAAATCCACCTGCCTCTGCCTCCTAAGTGCTGGGATTAAAGGTTTGTGCACTAACACACCTGGCTTTGCAGGTCTCTATTTGGGGTCACAATACAAACCGCCAAGCCTCCACGCCCTCACCCCTTGGTTCTTCCACAGATCCTAAGAAAGGTATTTAGCCCTTTTTGGGATGACAAAGATTTCCACAAGTACCGGAGAGGATAAAAGCGATCATGAACTTGCAGGCCTTGGCACAGAACCTGGACCTAGCAAGCGCTCCATAAACTGATTGCTATCAATTTACTGAGAACATCTTTATTTTTTCAGACACTTCTGACCAAGTCAAGGCCTGTTCACTCTAGGCAAGTGCTCTGCCACTGAGCTATCTCCAATCTCTTCAGGAAAGAAAAGGTGCGCCATCCACGTCTAGTGAAAAATGAACGTTGAACTGCCATTACGCTGCAGTTCTGTAGATGGCGCTCATTTGCTAACTCTTCTTTGCTTGTTAGACTCGGCTCTGATCCATCACTGCTGTGGTTCTCAGCCTATGGGTCGCAACCCCTCTGGGGGTCAAATGACCCTCTAACAGGGGCCACATATTAGAGATACCCTGCATATCAGATATTTATTTACACTAGGATTCATCACAGTAGCAAAAACACAGTTATGAAGCAGCAATAAAATGATTGTACAGCTGGGGTCACCACTACATGAGGAGCTGTATTAAAGGGTGGCAGGGTTAGCAAAGCTGAGAAATACTGTAGGGAAGTATAAGGAAAAACATAAAACTGGCAAAGGGGACAGTCAAGGAGCTGAGACCCAGAGGCGTGGGAACAGGGTTTTGGGAGTCACAGGGGTGGTGCTCACTCCTCCAGCAAAAAAACTAAGACAGCAGCTGAGAATCCATCCCTCCTAGAAAGGCGGCTGGGAATCCATATCTAGAAAGGCAGCTGAGAATCCATCTCTAGAAAGGCAGCTGAGAATCCATCCCTAGAAAGGTTGCTGAACATCCATCCCTAAAGAGGCTGCTGAGAATTCATCCCTAGAAAGGCTGTTGAGAATCCATCCTTAGAAAGGC
>LOEQ01001046.1:230082-240245 GCA_001685075.1 Bramus lutescens
GTCTGTTTGGATGCTCACCTTCCTAAACCTGGATGGAGGGGGGAGGACCTTGGAGTTCCCACAGGGCAGGAAACTCTGACTGCTCTTAGGACTGGAGAGGGAGGGGGAGAGGGAGTAGGGGGAGAGGGAGTGGAGGAGGGGGAGGGAAATGGGAGGAGGTAATAATTTTTAATAAATAAATAAATAAATAAATAAAGGCTACTAAGAATCCATTCATAGAAAGGCAACTGAGAATCCATCCCTAGAAAGGCTTCTGAAGTTGGTACAGTTTCCTGAGGCTGGCAACGTTACAACTCTGGAAAGCAACTTGGAGATTATCTAGAGAATAACCCTTGAATCTTGTCACATTTCTAAGTGGTGTGGGACAATTCTATATTCTGTCAATTATGTTTTAAATAAATGCTGATTAGCCAATAGCCAGGCAGGAAAACCAGACAGGAAGTAGAGGTAGGGCAGAAAGAACAGGAGTATTCTGGGAAGAAGGAAGCTTCTGCACCCCCACCCCAGTCCTGGCCAGACCACAGAAGAAGCAGGATGTGGTCTGCCCTGCTGAAAAAGGTACTGAGCCATGTTGCTAGTATATACTAGAATAATGGGCTAATATAAGTTATAAAAGCTAATACAAAGCCTGAGCTAATGGGACAAACAGTTTCTCATTAATATAGACTCTCTGTATGAATTTCTTCGGGGCTTACCAGCTGCGGGAACTGGGCAGGACAGAAACCCCCACAAGCAGGCCCTCATGTTATACTTCTATGACTCAAAACAACAAAGGGGGGAAAAAAACTAAAATGAACAACATACATAAATACACTGCTATTAATAAGAAATTAGAATCCAAGTGGAAACAAAAATACAATGTGACAAAAGCAAAACTATGCAAACTGCACAACCACGACCATCACTTTTGTAAAAATTAGTTATTGACAACTAGGTAGCCTTAGTTGTTAACTTTTGCTTTTTCTGAACCTTAGGTAACATGGATAAATTTCATCTGCAACTTAAAACATTATGCCATATAAAAAATATTTCTTCTCGCATCAAGATGAAGATGGAAAATGAAGATGGGACCTTCCATTTACATTGTGCTGACATCTTCTCTTTAAAAATAGCAGCAGCAGTCCTCATTCCCCAGAGTCCTTGACTTTTGAGCCATAAACTCTTGAGCATGATGATAGTACAAGGCATAAACTCCCCCCAGAGGAACAGGGCTCAAACCCAATCAGAAAGTGTCTAGTTACCTTCATAACCTTCGTGGCACCGCTGTACCAATGGCTACACCTTGCCTGACAGGTTGGCATTGCTCTATCTTCTTTGTATTACATAACTTTCTGAGGTTTGGACATGAAAACATTCCCCAGAAGGGTTTGTGTATTGAAGACTTTGGTCCTTACCTGGTAGGTCTAATTGCTAACAGGGTATTAGACAATAAGGGCCCATATGCTTTCAATGGTAGATTAATCCCTTGATAGATTCCTAATATGCTGGCATTATTGAGAGGTGGTAGAGAGTAAGAAGTTGCACCTAAGCTGAGCGGTGGTATACACACCTTTAATCCCAGCACTCAGGAGGCAGAGACAGGTGGATCTCTGTGAGTTTCAGGCCAACCTGGTCTACAAGAGCTAGCTAGTTCCAGGTCAGACTCCAAATCTACAGAGAAACTGTGTCTCAAAAAACAAAGAAACAAAAAAAAAAGTTGGACCTAGGTGGAGGAAGTAGGTTACAGGAGGTATGTCTGGAAAAGATACACCTTGTTCCCAGACCCCTCTTGGCAATCATGTGACTGAGCCATCCTTGCTCCACATTCCCACCACTATGCCTCCCCTTGGGCCTAAACACAATGGATCCAGTCCACCCACTGAACCCTTCACAATAATGAACCAAATTAAACCTCTCTCTTTTTTATGCTGTACTCAGTATCTGTGTGTGACTGAGAAGTGATAAAACACATTTAGTCACTTTAGTCACTCTCAGTCACTAAAGGCTGCGCATCAGTGGCCTTTCTCCCTGGTTTGTACCTAGGTCAAAGACTCAAATTAAATGATGTTTACCTGGGACAACCAAAGAGGAATTTATCTGCCATGGGAAGTCACTGACTAGCAGTCAAAATGAAACATTACAGAAGAGATGAACATTTTTGTTTTGTTTTGTTTTGTTTTGTTTTGTTTTGTTTTGGGAGGGGGTTTTGCTGTGTAATAGCACTGCTGTCCTGGAACTCCCTCTATAGACCAGGCTGGCCTCAAACTCACAGAGATCTGCCTGCCTCTGCCTCCCAAGTCCTGGCATTAAAGGCATGCGTCACCATGCCTGGCATGATGAACACTTTTTAAGGAATAACAGAATCATTCAAATCTGAGCATTATTATGAGTATTGTCACCAGAGAGACCAGCTGATGCCTCTTCTGATCACAAATGAGAAAGCACAGACATGGGGTGTCAAAGGCAAGGAGGATGAAGACCTGAATTTCTGGGTACAAAGGCAGACTGAGCTCTGATTTTGGGTCTAGCAAGTCACAGGACCTCTCTGGATGGCAGTGCCCCATTCACCTATGATGCCACGGTACTAATTCCACCCACTACAGCCTGCTGGGAGGAAATGACCTCAAAGTGTACCTGACACCAAGCAGAGACTAAATGAACATTTGTTGTTCTCACCCTAAGGTCTTATACCTGAGCTCTTTGCACAGGCCTGAGGCTTTGCCATGGGTAGTGGGGAACTCTTGGGTAACATCTCAAAGAAGAAGCGCCCTCACAACTGTTGAATCTAGATACGAGGCACACACCACTGTTTCTGGAAAAGCTGATGAGTGCCCACTATGAAGTAAAGTTTATTAGGAGGAAGGGTCTCGGGATCACAATCAGACCTCAAGGCCTGAAGAGTGTGGTAAATGGTTCATTGTATGTGAGAACCAAACATTGTTTGGGGTCTTAAACGGAAGAAGAAATTTTACCTGGAGAGGAGCTTCTTTTGAAGAGAGAGTAGAAGACAGGGAGAGAAGATGGGAGGAGGGAGGAGGAAGAGCACTCACACAATGGGAGCACTCAAGACACAGGTGACGAGATGTATGGCTGGGAGAAGGCCAGAGGAGCCTCTTCAGAGAAGTACCCAGAGCAATCTTTAGAGAACTCTCTCAAACCCAGAAAATATCTAACTTTTATAATATTTCAAGGAATAGCAGGAAGTTTTATATCACATGATTTACGTTGTGTATCTAATCAAAAGCACGGAAGGTCCTGGCACTGGCTAAGACATACTTTAGACGCTACAGAGACCACAACACAGAATGGCTCCTTAACTCTCTGCCCTAGGGAGGGGTTCAAGCTGGAGCTGAGTTTCTTCGGGTGGTAGGAGCTGGCCTCTTAAGAGTGACCACTGCCTTAAAGGGGCAGGCACTTGTTCTAACAATTATCCCAGGCAGAATGCCCACTTCTCTACTAGGATACCTGATAAAGGCTCTTGGAACTCAATCAGGTTTTGGGGTTGAAGCCCTCAGGTGGGGATTAGTGTCCTTACAGTATTCCCTCACCCTTCCGGTCCTATGACTATACAATAAGAAGGAAGTGGGCTGTCATCAGATACTACATCTACTAAAGACTTCTTCTTAGAATTACCAACTCTCAGGACCGTGTATGACATATGCTGTGGTTTACAGACAGCCCAGTGTATGTACTGCTTGCACATCTTTCTGCAACTTGAATGGTAAGACCTAGGCCTTGGTCCTCAGCCACTCACCAGGGCCCCGGTGCCGTCTTGATGGTTCCACCATCCATGGTGCTTTCCCTTTCTCCAACAAGGTGATGATATTTGGCCTCCGGCAGGCAAGACCTGGACATGGGACAAATAAGGGAACTGGTCATTATGTGGGCACCACTGAAATAGGAGCCATGCCCTGTGTCAATAAAATGTGGTTTGTCATCACAATGGAAATACACAGAATGTGACAGGCAACTGAAGAGTGGAGGTAGGGTAGGGAAAAAGGTGGAGAGATGGCTCAGGGTTAAGAGCACTGCCTCCTCTTCCAAAGGTCCTGAGTTCAATTCCCAGCAACCACATGGTGGCTCACAACCATCTGTAATGAGATNAAGGTCCTGAGTTCAATTCCCAGCAACCACATGGTGGCTCACAACCATCTGTAATGAGATCTGGTGCCCTTTTGAGGAGGAGACCCGGTCAGTCGTCCTCATTAACTTAGACCATGAAACCCATTATGGACAAGTTCCTCAGAACTGCCATATATAGGCTGCCCATGCATGCTTCAGCATTGCCAGAACATAAATTTCATTTATTTCATTTCAGGGAAGAAGGTAGACATGGTGATTTCTATATCTCTCATATCCTAATGATAGCAAGTACACAGGGGAGCTTCTCAGGTTGGGCCAGAGAAATCAAGGAACCAACAGTGATTCAAGCTCGGACCTCCATCCCGTCCCCTAACCTCACAAGAGGGTTAGTGAGAGACTGGAGACTGACCAAACAAACCGATGCAGTGAGGCCTTTATAAGCCCAAAGCAGGGGTTCAGAGAGCAGGGAGGCTGCTGAACACGTGGGGAGCAGCATTCCTAGAAAAGGTATTTTGCACTCTTTCCCCTGAGTCTTTCCTGATTCACCTTTTCTTTCTTTCCAATATTTAGTTATTTTATGTATATGAGTGATCTGTCTTCACACACATCAGAAGAGGGAATCAGATCCCACTAAAGATGGTTATGAGCTATCATGTGGGTGCTGGGAATTGAACTCAGGACCTCTGGAAGAGCAGCCAGTGCTCTTAACTGCTAAGTCATTTCTCCAGTCCCTGATTTGTCTTTTCATCTGTGGCCTCTATAGCATCTTTTATGCTGAACTAGTAAACTTAAGTACATACCTGACTTCTATCAAACCTGGAAGCGGGGAAGTTTGTGGGAACCCCCAACCTACAGCTAATTGGAAACTCCAGCAGCCTAGACTTGTGCACGGTATCTGAAGCAGGGATAGTCTTGTAATACTGAGCTCTTAATGGCTCTGACACTGACCTAGGTAAGTAGTGTCAGAATTTCAAAGTCTGTTTAATATCCAAGTAAAAATTGTTTGGTGCTGGAATAACCTCCACCCCTCTGGTGTCAGACTATTCTGTGATGAATGGTTAAATGTGAGAGATGGTTTTAAATTTTTATAAAGAGAAGATGAAAACTGAGTTATGTACAGTAGCATTTGAACTAACTGTGGTGGTTTACATGAAAATGGCCCCCAGAGCCCTTTGGAAGTGGCTATTAGGAAGTGTGGACTTGTTGGAGGAAGTGTGTCACTGGGGAAGGGGTTTTTGAGGCTTCCAATACTCAAGACATGCCAGTGGCACTCTCTCTTCCTGCTGCCTGCCCACCTAGACGTAGAACTCTAAGCTACCTCTCCAGCCACCATGCTTCCCATCATGATCATAATGGACTAAACCTTTGAACTCTCAGCCAGCCCCAATTAAATGCTTTTTTTTTTCTAAGAGTTGCCAGGGTCATGGTGCCTCTTTACAGCAATAGAAACCCTGACTAAGACACTAACTCTACAGAATAACTTACTTTTCTGAACATAGGGTCAAATGCTCTTGGGACAAGGTCATAAGTGATCATCCTTCAGGTCACTCTAAACTGCCACCATTCTGTGACCCATTGTTATATTGTGCCTCCATTCAAGATTTTGAGGTCAAAAGTGTACAAAAGCAAGAAATAAGGGCTGGAGAGATGGCTTGGTGGTTATAAGCACTGGCTGCTCATCCAGAGGTCCCAGGTTCAATCCCCAGCACCCACATGGCAGCACACAACTGTCTGTAACTCCAGGATCCGACCCACTCACACAGACATACATGCAGGCAAAATATCAATGCACATAAAATAAAAATAAACAATTAATTTAAAAAAGGATTAAAAAAGCAAATAATGTAGCTATATACAATAATTTCTATACAAAAAATAACCTTCACATATGCACATGCACACACACATACACACACACACAACCAAAAAAACAGCAATTTGGACCCATTAAGTATTTAAAAAGCGAAAGAATTTTATCTTACATGGCCTCAAGCTCTGCAATCTAAACATCCCCTTTGCCAGCTTTACCAGAGTTTGTGGTAGTTTGAATAAAAACGGCCCCCAATAGATCCATAGGGAAAGGCACTATTTGGTGTGGACTTGCTGGAGGAAATGTGTCACTGGGGGGGTAGGCTTTGAGGTTTCAGATATTCAAGCCAGATCTAGGAGATCTAATGCCTTCTTCTGGCCTCCATGGGCATCAGGCAGGCACATGGTGTACATACATACAAACATGCAGGCAAAACACTCATACACATAAAATAAAATAAAATATATAAATTATAAGAAAGTACAGTTTGTAAATGACCCACCAATTCCATTTGGAAATATATAGCCAAGAGTGAAGGCAGAAATGAACCTTCCCGCAGCACAAGAGAAATAAAAACATACGCCCCCAAACCTGTTCAAGAAGCTAGGCAGTGGTGGCACATGCCTTTAATCCTAGCACCTGGGAGGCAGAGACAAGAGGATCTCTGTGAGTTCAAGGCCAGCCTGGTCTACATAGAGTGAGTTCCATGACAGCCAGGACTGTTACACAGAGAAACCCTGTCTTGAAAAACAAAAATAAACAAACAAACCTGTTCATGACTGCCCACACAGCAATTCATTAAAAGTACAACAACCCAAATACCCACCTGTTAATAAGAGATAAATGAGACAATGAAGTCTAGCCAGACAATGTAATGAACCAGAACAAAGAACTGATATGTGCTGAATCAGGGGTGAACCTCAAACATTATGCTAAGAGAGAAAAGGCCGTGTGCTTATGATCTCATTTGCACACAAGGCTCAGACTGGCAAATCCAAAGAGACAGATGAGGGCCAGGGATTGCCCACTTTCGAGGGCTACATGGGCATTGGAAATGAATTGCTCTTGATTACAGGGTTTCTTTAGAAAGTAATGAAAACGTCCTAAAATTGATCATGGTAACTGATGTCTAATTCTGTGATTACAGTAAAAGTCAACCAACTGTGAAATTTAGATGCAGACATAGGCAGACATGCAGATGCACACACACACACACACACACACACACACACACACATGAGTCATTAAAAAAAAAGAGATGCACACAACTTAAGCGGCTTCCCTTTTCCTGAACAGACTGACTGACACATGCCCTTCACAGGCAGGTTATGGATTACTGAAAGGGTGAGAGAGAGGAGCATATGACACCTTACCAAGAGAGACCAGATTCTGATAGTTCTCCAACATGACATCTTCGTACAAATCCTTCTGAGTGGGACTCAGCCATTCCCATTCCTCCTGTGAGAAGTAGATGGCTAAGTCCCCAAATGTCACTGATGCCTGAAATGAATAAAGTATGTCTATTCAACCATGAGCTTCAAAAGTTCCTTCTGCAAAAGATAAGGTCTCTTGAATAAATTGGAAACATGGGGACCATGGGAGAGTGTCGAAGGGGAGGGGAGAGAAAGGGAGGGGAACAGAGAAAAATATATAGCTCAATAAAAACAATAATAAAAAATTAGAAAAAAAAAGTTCCCAGCCGGGCGGTGGTGGCACACGCCTTTAATCCCAGCATTCAGGAGGCAGAGGCCAGCCTGGTCTATAAGAGCCAGTTCCAGGACAGGCACCATAGCTACAGAGAAACCTTTTCTTGAAAAAGCCAAAAAAAAAGTTCCCTCTGTGTGGTAGAGAAAATAGCAAATATGTGAGACAGGTCATGAAAGGAGCTCTGCGACCAAAGAAGCAGAGCTACTAAATAAATTTAGTAGCATGTAGTATAACATAATAAATCAGTTATTAAAGATTATGCTGCATTAAAAATCAGACTGTAGGAGGAGGCTGTCCTACAGCATCAGAGGAATGGACTAGAAAGATGGCTCAGAGGTTAAGAGCACTGGCTATTCTTCCAGAGGTCCTGAGTTCAATTCCCAGCAAGCACATGGTGGCTCACAAACATCTATAATGAGATCTGGAGCCCTTTCCTTGCCTGCCAGCAAGCAGAATGCTGTATACATATAAATAAATAACTCTTTACAAAAATAATAAATAAAATAACAGAGGAATTTGTTTTTTCTGGTTTTTATAGTCAAGGCATTTTTTTCTCTAAGTATCTGATTCACTCGGTATTCACCCTTAGTGGTTGTGAACCATTGCCAAGAGGATCATAGCAATGCTACAAATGAGGAGACTAAGGCCTAGAGAGGTGAGGTAAACTATTGCAGTTCACACATTTACTAAATCAAGGAGTTAGGATTCAATCACACAGTCTGGCTCCTTCAAAATAAAGAAACCCAAACACTCTATAATCAGGTTGTCACTGGCTCATGGCAACAAAGGAAGATGTGCTTGTGTCTGGGGATGTATGCACATGCTCACTTGTGTGTATGCATGTGTGAGGGTGCACATATGCACATGTACACAGAGAACAGAGACCAACAATCAGCATCTTCCTCAGCTTCTCTCCACCTTGCTTTTCAAAGCAGGGTCTCTCACTGAACCTGGCACTCACCAATTCTGACAGTGGTCAGCCAGTGAGCCCCCTCTCTCTACCTCCCTAGCTGTGGGATTACAGATGCACACTGTTGAATATGGCCTTTATGTGTGTCCTTGGAAAGGTAGGGGGTGTGCCATGGTGCAGGTGGGTCTCTGAGGACAACATGGAGGGCAAGTTGGTTCTCTCCGTCCACAATGTGGGTCCTGAGAATCAACCTTGGGTGACCCTTACCTGCTGAGCCATCTTGCTGGCCAGCACCTTGCTTTTTAAGCCGGGATCCTAACTGGGGTCCTCCTGATTGAATGGCAAGCACTTGCTGTCATATTCCTCAGTTCTAGGAAACCCTTATACAGAGTACCTAGGTCTTGCTCTGGGTTGCTTGACTACTGCTCCCATTAAAATAGGGGAGGGGAGGAATGTGCAAAATGTAAAAATGAACCGAATTTTGTTAATACAAACATACCTGGAAGAGAATCTAAGCCCCTAATGATAATATAGTTAGTCAACAATCTGATTTTGGTTCTGGGAAACCGAAGCAGAAGACCCAGCTACTCCGTGTTGTGGCTGAACCCTGACCAAGTCAGAAACGACAGAGAATGTATTTTAATGTATAGTTATTGGGGCAGCAAGAGAGAACAGGCACATGTAACCGAGGGAAATGTGTTTTGTTAGCGTGAGACAGGGCCTCATGTATCCAAGGCTAGCCTGAACTTATTATGTAGCCAAAGATGACTCCATCTTCTTGTCTCTATCCCCTGAGTACTAAGTTACAGGTATGCTCCACCACACTCTATTTATGGAGAGGGGAGGGTGTGCAGAGGATCAAACTCAGGGTTTATGCATCCTAGTCAAGCAATCTGAACAACAACCCCAGACTAAGGAAATGTGTTTTGTTTGTTAGTTTGTTTTTTCATTTGGTGTTTCAAGACAGGGTTTCTCTGTGCAGCCTTGGCTGTTCTGGAACTCTGTAAACCAGGCAGTCCTCAAACTCACAGAGATCCATGTGACTCTGCCTCTCGAGTGCTGGGGTTAAAGGTGTGCACCATCACTGCCCGGCTGGAAATTATAGAAACTGCCCTTGAGTTGCTGCGACGCTCATCTGGTCATCTCCAGTGGTGAAGCAGGTCAGTCAAAAGACTTGTGCACCCCACTTTCTCGTTTCCAAATTATACTCATTCTTGTAACTTAACCAGGCACACTTCTTCCACGTGAGTATTGGTTTTACAAGGAACAACAAAGTGATACAACTGGATTAATCTGGAACATATGCACCTAACCCTTCGGCTGAGTGGGTCCCACCTGAGTACTCAACCCCAGCCAAAGAAACTACAGAGCTAGAGCTCTCATATTCTTTCTGGGGAGGGCAATTCTGAGTCCTGAAGAGCCCCTGCAGATGCTGAATGGACCGTGAACGGTCCATTGTGAACACAGAGGAAAGGAAATGGGACCCACAGCAGCTTTCTGAGTGCTGGTTACTTCTCAGGTCCCATCTCCATAGAAACGGGAGGACCACCAGGTGCTGCACCCATCTCCCACAGGCAGGAAATCTCCAGGAAGCAAATGGGCCACATCTTATAGACAGAATGGTGATGTAGGAAGGTCATCTGTCTATGTGTTACTTTCATTGGTTAATAAAGA
>LOEQ01001046.1:331171-343714 GCA_001685075.1 Bramus lutescens
TCGCCCAGGTGGAAGTGGCGGAAGCGGTGCCATGGGGAGTCGAGTGTCAGGGCCTCTACAGACAAGGTCTCCTGCTTCACCGGCTGGGTTGCCGGGGCCTCCATGGGACCACCTGGGTTCAAATCACCAGCGCCTGCAGAAAGGAACAGTCAGTAATGGGAGGGTACAGGTCAGCAGTCCGGACTATGGCCTCATATGTGGACGAGAGAACTGGCCTGAAGCCAAATTGATATCGACCACTACCTGCTCGTCCCCTTCTTAGCAGCCTGGCAGGCTTTGATTTCCTACTCTGTACAACAAAAGCTTGCCTGCTTGCCTCTCTGACTGAAGAGAAGACAGGCCATCAGTGCCTGTGAGGTGGTGATCAGTGCTGAAGCAAGGCTGATTAGAATCATCTCTTCTAGGGGCCAAATGGAAACCCAATACAGTAGAAGGTTCCGTGCCTCTGTGTGTGTCTGTGTATATCTGTCTGACTGTCCAAGTAAATGGAGAGACAGAGCCCCTACTGAACATCTCTTGTCACCAAATGAAGCTTCCAGGAATGGATACCTCCAATCAAGTTGTTGACTAACAGGGCCCCATGGGAACCCCCAAACAACCCAGGCTATTGCCAAAGCTACTGGTTGCTCTCCACAAACTGGCCCTAGACAACTCACTGAACACAGACAGAGAGAAGTTCCACTGGTGCCTACCTGGAGCGTCACCCTAGGACGGGTGTTCACCAGCCTGGAATACACTCTGCACAAGGCCAAAGGAGAAAGGTAAACACCCACCCAGCTAGAAAACCTTCAATCAACAATCATAGTCTGCCTACCAGATGCCCCGGTGCAAAAGTGGAGTAGCCAACCACTGTCTGATCGGATTGAAGGCCCATTTCACGAGATGGAACCAACCCTGACTGCTCAGGTGGCCAGGAACCTGGGACCAGACAGGCCAGGGATCTATGGGAAACCAAATACTGCTGTTCTTTTAAAGGAACCGAGCAATAAAATGACTCCTAATGGCATCTGCTAGATTCAGAGACTGGTGCCTTGCTCTGCCATCACAGAAGCTTCCTCTTACAGCAGACAAGAGCAATAGAGACCTACGACTGGACAATGTGCAGTGAGAAACCTTGGAACACTCAGTCCTAAGGAGGACGTTTCCGTCAAATCCTTCCCCTCAGGGCTCAGGGAATCTGGCAGAAGAGGAAGAGCCAGAGGGGATGGAGGCCACCAAGGAAACAGTGCCTTCTAGACACACAGAACTGACACATATGAACTCAAGAGACGGAGGCAGTATGCATCTGGCCTACATGAGGTCCCAGAGCTGAAAGCAGCGAGTGCATGCCTTCATCCCTAACCCAGATGCTGTATTCCATTGATAACCACTTGCAATCTAAAAATTAGGTTTCTCCAACAGTTACACTGGGTATACAAACATCTCTGTTGTTTGTTTTTTGAGAGAGGGTTTCTCTGGGTAGTCCTGGCTGTCTTGGAACTCACTCTGTAGACCAGGCTGACGACTGAACTCAGAAACATACCTGCCTCTGCCTCCTGAGTGCTGGGATTAAAGGCATGGCCACCACTGCCTGGCTTTAAAGAGAGTGCTGAGATTAAAGGTGCATGTTGCCACCACCTGGCTTATAAGTAGTTTTTGAATGCTCAGCTCTAAGTGGGACATCTATGTTACTCCCTCCAATGCTCAAGGTATAGGGAATTGGAGAGGGAAGAAAAAATGTAGGGACAGGTGGTGGTGGTGCATGCCTTTAAGCCCAGCACTTGGGAGGAAGGCGGATCTCCATGAGTTCAAGGCTAGCCTGGTCTACGAGACAGTTCCAGGACAGCTAGGACCCTAACATAAAGAAACCCTGTCTTGAAAAACTAAAAAAGAAAGAAGGAAGGAAGGAAGGAAGGAAGGAAAGAAAGGAGCCAGAGAAAGGGGCGGAGTTGCTGTGGAGCACATGCCAGCTGCACTCCCCAACTCCAGCAGCTGCGGTTACCTGCAGGTCTTAGCAGAAAGGGACAGGAGAAGCCGAGCCTTCATAAGGACTTATAGACAGTTAACAGTTGCAGGGGAAGGGCTCACAAGATCTACCCCTCCCCTGTGGACCCACAGGTAGTTAACTGTTCCCTATTGACATTTCCTTCAGTGCCGAGGCCATGCCTATATTGTCTACACGCCTGTGAATAACCCCTCACCCACGCTGAGGTAAGTAACCCAGTTAAATGCGTAGGGCTCGAATGAAAAAGGAAAAAAAATACACAAAAGAAGGGAGACAATTTGAGAAGCGGGAGGGACCAGTGGGAGTGACAGGGGTCAAGAGAGGGTCATGAAGTTCACGTGAATATGATCAAAATACATTATATACATATATGTCATGGGGTCCATTATTAACAAAATACATTATATACATATATGCCACAGGATCATTATTAACATAGTTAACATGGGCTAATAAACACCTTTTTAAAAATGGGGGGAGCTTGAGAGATGCTTAGTAATTAAGAGCACCTACTGCTGTTCCACAGGATCTGTTCCCAGCACCCAGATTGGTTGCCTCACATATGGTCTTGTTAGGCACCAAAACATGTGCAGCACATACTCAGACACATATGGACATACATAAACAAAAACTTTAAAACCCTTTTAAAAGGCTTTAAAGAGAGGCTGGAGAGATGACTTAGAGATTAAGAGCACTGGCTGCTCTTTATAGGTCTGAGTTCGATTCCCAGCAACCACACAGTGGCTCACAACCACCTACCATGAGAGCTGGTACCCTCTTCTGGTGTGCAGGCACACATGCAGGTGAAACAGTATATACATAATAAATAACTAAATCTTTAAAGGATTTAAAGAGAACACAGGAAGGACTTTCGACGGCACCTGGCCTGCAGTAAGTGTGGGTTACTACCTGCCCTAACACTCACTACCTAATTATTGCAGAATTCCTCCTACAATCACTTTGGGGGCTAGGGTTATAGTCAATGAGCACTGGGGGACACAGGCACTGTGACAGTAGGTCCCACATTACGTGTGAGAGCTGGCGAATGTGGCCAACTGCCAAGCGTTCCCCAGTACCTATCTGCATGTAATACCTCCAAGCCCCAAGGAAGCCAGCCTTCCTTCCTCTTTCCCAGTTTCTGAAGGCGAATGGTAGATGAGGCTATGGTTTCAAATCTGGGAAGTGGAATGACTCCCAACGGACATCTGGAAGGACTTGCACGTTCTGATCGTCAGACAGGAGGTGGAGTGGACGGTGCTGCTGGTGGCTGAAGGGCACAGATCAGAGACACCTGAATACCTGGGACACACAGGAAGGACATTCTCCAAACACAGCACCCAGTGTCATGTGTCAAATGCACCAAGGATGAGAAACACTGGTCTGGAACTCCTGAGGGCCTGTCAGGAGCACTGGGCAGGAGTATCATTCTCATGTCTAAGGTTAGGAGTCCTGGGCTGCTTGTTAAGTCAACACAAAGAACCTCCCATAGATTTAGCATTCTGTAACTGGCACCAAGAGCTCACTAACAAATGCACAAGACAGCCCACACAACACCACACAACCCTTATCTTCACTGTAACCTGTGATCAGGCTGCTAAAGTTAGCTTACTGTCTGCTGACTCCATGTTGTGCACAACTCCCCAGCAGTCTGCCACTGGTTCACCTCGACATCTTCCAGTCTCTCCCAGGGTCTTTACACAGCAGCTATACAAGCCTCCTGTCCATCAAAAGGCTACCTCCTACCTCCAGTACGGGAACCTAGCAAACTGCCTGGGCTGGTGAGCTCATGGATCTAGAGGAGAACCTTTACCTCCACTTACTAGACCAGCATGATTCCTAACTGCATGCTAAACCTTACTCCTATATCTGTACATATAAGTGTAGCTCTCACCTCTTATCGGAGAAACTTCAATTAACAGCAAACAGAGACCATTACAGAACACCACGACTGTCATAACAGAGACCAATGACTGCTGGGAGACTCTAATCCCAAAGACTACATCTACAACACAACTCTTGCACCCAAAGCCCAGGGATGCTGCACAAGAAGGGGTAGACAGACTGTAAGAGTCAGAGAACTATGGAGTCTGCTGTGAGGTTTCATCTCCTAGAAATGACAGAGAACCGACATCCATGACACTGCAACAGTACAGCCACCTAAGCAAGACCAGAACAGTGGAAAATCAATACATGTGCTAACTCAAAGGTGAAGATCCCATGGACTCCCACCCCAGACAAAGAACTAACAACTGTTGAGAGAGGAAGAATTAGCCTCTCTCAGGGATGAGTCTACAAACTGGTTTTACAATAACAAATGGCTATACATCCAAGCAACACTAAATGGACTGAGCAGGTTGTGTTTATATAGTTATACACTACATATGTGTATATGTGTGTGTGTATGTGTGTGTGTGTATAGTATGTGTGTACACACACAGACACAGTCAAAGAAAAACAGTCCATCAACTTGGGAGTATTGGGGAATATTCAAGGTGTTGGGGGGAAAGGGGAGAATAATGTAATTATATTTTAATTTTTAATGTAAAGAGTTGCCGAGAGCTGGATTAACTGAATACAGCTGAGAGTATCAATGTAAAGAGGTAAAGAGAAGAACACTACTCCACGTTACTGGTGATGACTAGCCAGGCAGCTGAAATCACTCCAAAAGGCAGAGGCTGGGTACCTGACATTGTAAAGGGACCCCTACAAAGAGTAAGAGCATGCCAGGGCCCAGCAGGGTGGCTCCGTGGGGAAAGGTGCACACCATGTCCAAAGAGCTGAGTCTGAACCCCAGAGCCCTATAGTGACAGGAAGAACAGACTCCTTCAGGCTGTCCTCTGACATCCTATATGTATGCCATGGTATGTCGGGGCAGCTCCTCCTGACCCCACAGAAAAACACAAATGGATCATGCATTTCCCAGCATGCTTTTTTTTTTTTAAACTGGAGTTACAGACTGTTTTAGCCACCATATGGGTAATGGGATTTCAACCCTGGTCATCGGGGCTGGAGAGATGGCTCAGAAGTTAAGAACACTGGCTATTCTTCCAGAGGGTTCAGGTTCAATTCCCAGAACCCACATGGCAGCTAACAACTGTCTGTAACTCAAGTTCCAGGGTTTCTCACACCCTCACACAGACATACAGTAGGCAAAACACTGACACACATAAAAATAAATAAATATATATGTGTGTATGTATGTAAGTATACACACACACACATCAATCAATCAATCAATCATTCACCCTGGTCATCTACAAAGCAGCAAGTGTTCTTAACCACTGAACCAAGTTGCCAGCCCTCAACCCGTTAGTCTTTAAGGTTGAGTTAGACTGTATTGTTAAAACTTGCCATCAACTCCAATCAGTAGCCGGGTGGTGGTGGCGCATGCCTTTAGTCCCAGCACTTGGGAGGCAGAGGCAGGCAGATCTCTGTGAATTCGAGCCCAACCTGATTTACAGAGTGAGTTCCAGGACAGCCAGAGAAACACAGAAAAACCTGTTTCGAAAAAACAAACAAACAACAAAAAACCTCCTTATCAGTTTCCCAGATCAAGTCCCTTGTTATACAATGGGAAGGAAAAACAAAGAACTAACCCTGGTTGAGCACCACTGTGGTATGGATGCTAGGCAGGAGGAATGGGAAAGGCTCCCTGTCACCCTCCTCCAAGAACCTGGAAAACACACCTATCAACACATTAGTATCCTCAGACAAATGGTGTGAGAGGTCAGTAGCCCCTTAAGAAAGCCCATGGCAGATGTCTCTCACCTTCCTCTGAGGCAAGACTCAATTCCAGCAATAAAGAGAAAACCCAGTTTTATGAGCTGAAGTGGCCAGGCTAAAGCCAGATAGACAAAGTCCACACACCTGTGGGTGAGGTAACAGTCCATGTAAAGTGAGATGCGTACTTCATATCTCTAGAAGCTGTACCCTAGACAGCAGACTGCAGACCTCCACAGCTGAGTGTGTATGTGGGCAGCCTGCAGACCTCCACAGCTGAGCCTGGGGGGGNGGGGGGGAGCAGCCTGCAGACCTTCACAGCTGAGTGGGGGGGCAGCCTGCAGACTTCCACAGCTGAGCCCTGTGTGTGTGTGGTGGGGGGTGTACAAAACTCAAAAGTTGGCCTAAGTCAAAGGTTAACAGGGAAAACCTTCAAGCCGCCTGGAGCTCACATCCAGGCACCGGCCTTCAAAAATAAACTCAAGTGAGCGATAAAGATCACAGACTGCTCTTTGGTAACTGATTGCAGGGCTAAAGCTGAAGTGATGGGGGGAGGGGGTCTCGAAACCGGCCCCACAGGAAAAGCAGGGACAGTGAGCTGAGCAGTGAACTATTCCTTCTCCGCACGGAGCTCAGAAACTAAAAAGTAAACCAGTGACGCTAGTCTCAGGGGCGGAGGGCCACTCCAGGGCAACAAGCTGGTTAAAGTGAATACTGCAAAGGTTAACGATTCCCTCCTTGTTGACCACACGGACGGACGGGCGGCTGACTTCTTGCCCAAGGTCCATTATGGGAGGAGGGGAGTTGTGTGTCCCCTCTGACCATTGTTTTCTGCTTTTTGATCTCTATGAGTTGTTGGTATTTAGGGGGAGGGGGTGCTCACACACTCCTTGCAAATTGCCTGTGGAGGCCTGAGGTGGAGTTTGGACGTGTTTGCCTATCTTTAAAAGTCTCCTACTGAACTAAAGCTTGCTGTTCCAACGGGGATGACAAGTCAGGGAGGTGTGGCACTGAGGTGTCCCTGTGTTCAACCTTTCCTTGAGGACTGACCCCAACTCTCAACTCCGGCCCTCAGCTTACACCTTTACCATTGAGCTGTCCCTCCACCATCCAGTTTGGTTTGCTTTGCTTTTACCTTTTTTNTTTGAATAGAGTTTCTCTGTGTAACAGCTCTGACTGTCCTAGAAGACCAGGTTGGCCTCGAAAGCACAGAGATCCACCTGCCTCTGCCACCGGAGTGCTGGGATTAAAGACGGGCGCTACCACCACCCGATTGTTTTTTACTTGTATTCTATGAAGTGTATAACTTTCAGTGTCCCCTTTCCCCCATCACTCCCTGACACTCAACTGTCCTTCAAGGGGCCAGGAATCTGCACTGGGGACTCTGTGCCCTCAGCTATACAACACACCAAATATTTACTCGGAGAACAAGAGCTGCTGAATTGGGGCAAATTCCGGCCACCTTCATCCTTGGGCAAAGAACAATCAATCGCACCTTTCACAGGCTATTTCCATTTCTTTGGCTGTAAAATGGGGGCAACAATCCAGGCTGGAGAGAGTCTCAGTGGTTAAGAGCACTGGCTGCACCAGGCAGTGGTGGCCCATGCCTTTAATCCCAGCACTCAGGAGATGAAGGCAGGCAGAACTGTGAGTTCGAGGCCAATCTACTTTACAGAATAAGTTCCATGACAGCCAGGAAAGCCTGTCTCGAAAATAAAATAAAATAAAATAAAACTAAAAATTTAAAAAAAAAAAGAGCACTGCTCTTTCAGAGGAACCAGGTTCAATTCCCAGCACCGGCATGACAGTTCAAGACTGTCTGTAACTGCAGTTCTAGGGGATCCAATGGACATATATGCAGGCAAACCACCAATACATGTAAAATAAAAATCATTAAAAAAAAAACCCAGAACAGCACCTGGCAATAAACAAACTCATAAATTCCATCTAGGTACTCAAATCTGCCTTTACTCCTAACGCGAGTTTACCCTCAAGTTCCTTGTGAGGGGTTAGGAAAAGCCACACTGTGAAACAAGCGCCCAAGACTAAAATATAAATTGGAACAGGTGTTAAAAGGGGGTGAAGATGAGTGTTGTGGTGCATTTCTTTTTATTCCAGCACATCCTCCGGGGTGTGAACAAAGAAAGTAGGGGTTCAAGGCTTAGCTTGGCTACACAATGAATGTGATTATCCTGGGCTACAAAAGACCCTGCCTGAAACAAAACTAAACAAAAAAGCTGGTTTTGTAATCTTGTAATTACAACGCTTGTAATCTCAGCACTTGGGAGGCTAAGCAGGAGATCAGAACCAAAAGAGTAAGTCCATCTTCTCCAAGCCCCTTCTCCACATTCACGATTTTCGCCTCTCGCGACAAGTTAATGAAGCGGGTGCTCTTTTAATAAAGAAATGCACAGAACAGGTTCTTATCCTGCAGAATCTCAACTCGACAGAAGTGCACATGAACTTGCGAATAGCGCACAGTGCAAGCCACCTGCAACCCATCACCCACTGCTACGGCACGGTGCCCCTGAATGAACCCCTTCCCGCAATCCTTTTCGACGAGGTTAGAGATCCCGGCGACCCAGGCTTCCACAGTAGGGTTGGACTTACACCCCACGCTTAGTTTCCAACCATCCCAGGGTTCCACCTCGAGCATCCCACCACCTTCCGACTGCCCAGCCTCCCTGGGCCTCCAACTCNCCCCTCCTTTCCTCTTCCTCCTCCAGATCCAAGTATCCCTCCCCGTGGTCCGTCTATCCCCGTACACCAGACCCCCCCTCACACACACGCGTCTCTCCCTCCCTTTCCCCCTAGCTCACCTCACTCTTCTGGGCGAGGCCCCCAAAGCGCCTTCACCTTGCCGCACATGCGCACAAAGCTCACCAGGACTCCATGCCCCAGCAGGCTTTGCGCCAAACTAACCCGTCCCTCCTCCGTCCCTACGTCCCCCTCACCCCAACACTCGGAACTGCCAGTACTATCCAATAACTCCGCTCCTCCTCGGCCAGCTGGGAACTACAACTCCCAAGAAGCATCGCGACAAAAGCAGCTTCCCATTGGCCCTCACTGTGATGACTCTCGGACCTGAGCCGGCCATCTCTGCCTGCACAAAAACTACATTTCTCGAGTTGTACAGAAGCAAACCCTATCCCTTTGGCACACCGATGCAAAAGGAGTACTTCTGATTTTGAACTACATTTCCCAGCTATCACATGGTGTTCCCCCTCCCCCGCCTTCAGAACAAGACGTCCCGCAGGCGGACCTCAGGCACGCGCAGATGTGTCGGGGAGGGACCAGGAGGACTCTGTGGGGATCGTTGTCGTGGAAACCGGTAGAGGCGGCACACTTTGGAGTTCGACCTTCCGGACCTTCGAGCGCCAGAAGAGGTCCAGGAGGCCTGGCCAGAGTTCTCCCCCAGTCATCAGTGGGAGATCCGTCTCCTTGACAACGGTCGCAGTTTCGCCCGCCCTCTCCAGTACTAGATTAAAGGAAAGTTGAGCTGGTGAACTAAAGCTCACCCGGTACCGCCCATTCTCCGGCCTCCGTTTCCCCTCATGTGAATAGGGAGGAGAATACTACCTGTCCAAGCGGTCCTTGTAGAGCCTCATCGGACAGACTACAGCCTTCGTTTCCCTACCTCAGAAACGGGAAGGTTTTGGGTTTGTTTTTTGTAATGTGTATGGGTGTTTTGCCTGCATGTGAATCTGTGCACCGCGTCCAAGCCATACCCATGGATGCCAGGAGATAGCGTGGGATCACTTAGAACTGTAGTTACAGAATGTTGTGACCATGTGGGTGCTGGGAATTGAATCTAGGTCCTCTAGAAGAATAGCCTGTGCTTTTAACCTCTTTGCCATCTCTCAAACCTCACCCTCCACTCCCCCTCATGTCCCCCTACAAGGTAATTAGAGGTTGTTTCAGTTCGAATGATGGATGGCTCTTTTTAAATTTTATTTATTAATGTATCTTGTGTGTATTTTATTTATGTATTACTTTTACGTGCTTTGTCTGCACATATGCCTGCATGCCAGGAGAGGGCATCAGATCACATCACATTTGGTTGTGAGCCACCAAATGTGATTGCTGGGAATTGAACTCGGAACCTCTGGAAGAGCAGCCAGTGCTCTTCACCACAGAGCCTCCTCTCCAGCCCATGATGGATGACTCTTACAAGCAAGTGGATCAGACAGACTAGAGACTCTCCCCTCCTCACTGGACTTTGAAAGAGATGACAGTAGCAGACAAAGGCAAGTATGCATGAAGCAGAAGTTGCTATTGACTTCACCAAATCCGTGGATGGACAAGACACTTCTCCTAGCTTCTACAGCTATCTACTAGCTAATGTAGAACTGGGTACCAACCTTCTACGCCATGGCTGTTGAACTTGATCCTGCCCCACGCTCTTGTCCTGTGTGCCTCATCTTGCTAAGTGTGCCAGTCACACGAGCTGCGCTTCTATTCCTTTCCTATATAGTGTATTTCACCTTCCGGTTGGAGTCATTCCTTAGATACACTTTTAAGCCCTTTTAAGACAGAGTCTCTTGTAGCCCAGGTTAGTCTCAAACTCAGGTTAGTCTCAGACTCACTATGTAGTCAAAGATGATGCTCCTGTCTCCACCTCCAGGATGTTGGAATTACAAGTATATACTACCATGCCCGGTTTTATTTTCACATGTATTTATATTGTTTAAACTATGTTTGTTGTGATTTAGTGTGGGGAGGGTTGAGTGCCACAGTTTGTATGTAGAGGACAGAGGGCAACTTTCAGGAGCTGGTTCTCTTTCCACCAAGTGGAGACTGGGGATCAAAATCAAGACATCAGGCTTGACCACAGGCGTCTTTATCCACTGAGCCATCTCAACGGTCTGATTTCCTTTCATTGTAAAATTGAAAATTGTAATCTCAGCGCATGGGAGGTGGATACAGGAAGATCAGGAGGTCAAGATTTCAGCCTTGGCTGTGCAGTGAGTTTGAGGCCAGCTTGGGTTCCATGAGACACTGTCTCAAAAACCAGCAAGATGGGCTGGGTGGTGGTGGCGAATGCCTTTAATCCCAGCACTACAGAGACAGAGGCAGGTGGATCTCTGTGAGTTCAAGCCTGGCCTGCTCTACAGAGCTAGTTCCAGGACAGACTCCAAAGCTACACAGGGAAACCCTGCCTTGAAAAACCAAACCAAACCACAACAACAAAAAAAGCAAAGACAAACAAACAACAGTGAGATGACTGAGCTTGTCAGGGTACTTGCTGCCAAGTGTGACAGTCCTTGATTGTGGCACTTGTTAAAAGAAAAGAACTGACTTGTGCAAGCTGTCCTCTGACCTACAGGTATGTGCATACACACACAGAATATGTTATAGATTTATAATATGTTATAAAAATTATTTGTTAAAATTTTATTTATAGCTGGGAGGTGGTGGCACATGCCTTTAATCCCAGCACCACCTGGTCTATAAGAGCTAGTACCAGGACAAGCACCAAAGCTACACGAGAAACCCTGTCTCAAAAAATTTTTTAAATTATTTATAGCTGGGCAGTGGTAGCTCACTCCTTTAATCCCAGCACTGGGGAGGCAGAGGCAAGGAATCTCTGTGAGTTCAAGGCTACTCTGATCTACAGAGTAAATTCCAGGACAGCCAGGGCTGTTACACAGAGAAACCCTATCTTGAAAAAACAACAAGAAAATTAATTTATATGGATGTGTGTGGGTGTCGTCTTTAAGAACAGAAAATACTAATAACTCCAGCCACCCAATTAAAAACAACAACAACAAAGTCTGGGGACATAGCTTAGTATCAGAAAGCTTAATATGCTAAGACTCTGAACTCTGGGGACTAGAGAGATGGCTCAGAGGTTAAGAGCACTAACGGTTCTTCTGGAGGTCCTGAGTTCAGTTCCCAGCACCCACATGGTGGCTCACAACCATCTGTAATGAGGTCTGATGCCCTCTTGATTGGTGCAGGCAGACATGCAAGCAGAACACTGAATACATGATAAATAAATAAACCTTTTTTTAAAAAGGACTCTGAACTCATCCCACACCACAAAGAACAGGACTAAATAAGATCCCATCATATGAATACACAACATTTTGCTTATCCATGCATGAGAGGGATCCTTTAGACGTGGAAAGGACTTTTGCTCGTCTGTTTGAAACCTTCCAACATACACGGTTGAGTTTTTCCCATACAGCACCCCGCATGTCTGACTCTTTCAGATCCAAGATCCTGTTGCAGGGACAGGGTCTTTGTTCACATCAGCAGAAACAGGCTGAAGTGAACAGAAACGGTCCTCAGAAGCTGCAGGCCTGGGCTAGGGCACGAGAACAGAGCCAATAGATTAGGAGAAATATTTCCACCTCCACTTCCTGATTGGCCAGATGCCTATAGACACAGGCCTGCAGCCCAGCACCTCTTTCCCCACTCCCTACCTGCACCAACGCACGGGTCACCTGTCTATATTCATATTCTCCCAGCCCCTCTCTAGAGTTGTTTGTTGTTGTTGTTGTTATTGTTTTGTTTGGTTTTCAAGACAGGGTTTCTCTGTGTAGCTTTGGAGGCTATCCTGAAACCCACTTTGTAGACCAGGCTGGTTTCGAACTCACAGAGATCCTCCTGCCTCTACCTCCTGAGTGCTGGGAATATGTATGTATTTTATGTATATGAGTCTACATGTACATCTGCACACCAGAAAAGGGCATTGGATCCCAATACACATGGTTGTGAGCCACCCTGTGGTTCTTGGGAACTGAACTCAGGACCTCTGTAAGAGCAACCAGTGCTCTCCCCTTGAAAGACCCTCAAGTCAGGATCTTCAAGAGAATGAGAATTCCCCCTCAAAC
>LOEQ01001046.1:397421-408766 GCA_001685075.1 Bramus lutescens
CCCCAAAGTGATATTGCTCCAGAGACTCAAAGGATGGGGAAGTGCGTGAAGGAAGCAGGATGTCCAGACATGCACATCCATGGAAGCTGCATGGACCTGCTTTAGTGGGAGGACCCTTAACAGATAACCACGTCCAGGTCAGAGCTTGGTCAGGGACCATGTGGGACATGGGAGACTGAAAACTTTAAAGGGTTAGCATTAGAGGAAAATGGATAGACTGGAGATTAGCGTATTAATTAAGTCAGACTTGGAAAGACAAATATTGCATTGTTTTCTGTTCTCAGAGCCTAGATTGTGAGTAGATACATAAAGTCATATATGCTGCTAAAGTAGCTGTGAAGCTGTCCAGGGCAATGAAGGGGATTGGGAGGATGTGAGGGGGAAGGTTTGGAGGTGTGTGGGGTAAGGTGTATGACGTGGTCAAAGTAACTATATATATTTGTACGAGAATGTCTCTGTGAAACCCTTGGTAGACAGACAAGCATGTGGTGTAAATAAAAACAAGCAGGCACACACACCCGAGCACACATAGCAAATTGTAAATAAAAAGGTTAAGCAGCCATTGAACTGGGCATGGCAGTGCACTCCTGTTTACCCGCGCATTCAAAAGGCTGAGACAGACACATAAGATCCAGGCCACTTGGGAGAACAGAAAGCATCCACCTCCAAGGAAAGAAAATCAATGGATCATGATCTATCAGCGCGTTCTGATATTTGAAGTCACACTGACTAGTTTTGTGTATGCACGCAAGTGCGTGTTTGCTGTGCATGTGTGGCGTTCAAGGGACAATCCACTACGGGTAGTTTTCTCCTCCTATTTGAATCCCAATGTCGGAACTCAGATTGTTGGGTGCCTTTACCTACTGAACCATGTCACTGGCCCATATTTTAGTATTTAAAAAAATATTTTTATTTGTGTGTATCATGTGTGTCTGTGGGTGTGCATGAGTGTATCAGGATCTCACAGAACCTCACAACATAGCCCAGACTGGCCTCAAACTCAAGATGATTCTCGTGCTAGAACAACAGGTGTGAGCCACCATATCTGGGTAGCACTCTGGTCAGGTGGTTGAGATGCTGAGAATAAAAGCCTTAACCACTGGTGTAACTGGTTGCCTTGGGTTCATTCTCCCCGCTAGATTCTATGTGTGGCGCCACCAAGGCCTTAGCTGTCTGTAACCACGCAATACCTATCATCGTGCTAATCACAGAGGAGGCTCAGTGAGTATCTGAAAGCTCCCACCACTAGACCCTGACACCCATCACAACACCACCTTGGGGTCATGGCTCAGGTCCCTCCCACCACCTCCTCTGAGCTCAGCCCCTCAAAGAGGCAACCCTAAGAGATTACCCGAGCCTCCTCAGGGAGCTGTTATTCTGTTTCAGCCCCTTGCATAGAGCTATGACTCCGTTGTCACCCAGGTCGTTGTAGCTGAGGTCCAAGCTCTTCAAGTGCTGGTTCATGGTGATCATGCTGGCCAGATCCACGCAGCATTCCCCAGTGAGCCAGCACTCCACCAGTCTGCGAGGGACACGGGAAATCCACATCCTCAGCGGGGAGGACTAGCACAGGAGCAGTATTCAGGAACACTCGGAACTGCTGTCTTTATTTTCTCCTGAGAGGCTGTCTTGGATAAAGGGTCCCTGCCACTGTGAGTGATGATCCTAAGCTTCATGCCCTGAGACTACATGGTCGAAGGTGAGAACTGCCTCCTGCAAGCTGTCTTCTGACCTCCATGTGGGCACTGCTGCCCATAAAGGCCCTCACTCTAAATAAGAAAACACACACTGCAGTTTAAAGGGAGATGGCCTTTACTGTGTGTGGAGTATGCACGTGTGTGTATGTGCGTAGGTGGGTAGGGGTGTACTCACACCTGTGCATGCCTGTGGAGAGTCCAGAGATTGACATCAGGTATACGCCTCTATTTCCCTATGCTTTAAACTTGTCATTTGAGAGAGACTTGCTGGCCAGTGATCCCCTGGGATCTCCTTGGCTGCCTCCCCCCTTGGTGTTGGGGTTATAAGCACATGCACAGGGCACCTAGGTGAGTTTTGCAAATCTGAATGTAGGTTTTCAGGTTTGCTAGGCAGGCCCCATCCCCGAGAGACAGATTTTCTATCCTCACGAATGGCGCAGAGCGGGTAGCATGTTAGCCTCGGAGATGGGTAGCAGTGGAGGGGCACCTGCAGCAGGTATGGATGAGTGGAGGCATCTTTGGAAAAATAACTATGCCAGACTGGGAGGCATGGCTCAGTGGTCTATCACCTGCCTAGAATTTTCTGGTGAAGGGCAGGGGGCCCGGCTCAGGGGTAGAGCCCCTGCCTAGAATCCCCCAGTAAGGGGCTGGGGTGTGGCTCAGTGGTAGAGTACACATACAAGGATTTTGGTTCCATTCCTGGAATCCTTCAAACAGAAACAATAAAACAAAACAAAAAAATAACAAAAAAAAACCAAAACAAAAACCAAAACCAAACAGACAAAACAAAACAAAACCCAACCAACCAACCAACCAAAAATCACCAAACCAAATTATCTCTGAAGAAATGAACAAACTTCAAGGGATCAAGGGTGACCTTGAATGCATAATCCTGCCTTGGGGCTCCCCTTCACGGTCATCCTCCATCGCTTTCCCCAGCCCGTGTGACTGCAGAGGGCTGAGCACTTGACCTTAGAATAGTCTCGTGTCTCCGTGTCCACCTCTCTTGCCGTCTAGAAACCTGGGTGGCTTAGACGACCCTTAGCCACCCCTGCCTACTCACTCCAGCTCTTGCAGGTGACAAGTCGGTTCCTTTATAGCCTCACACAGAAACTTCACGCCGTCATCCGCCACTGGGTTCTTGGTCAGGCTCAGATGTGTCAGCGTTCTGTTGTTGATCAGTGTCAGTGCCAGGAAGCCACAGGCATCTCCTTTGAGGTCGCACTGGTTCAGTCTACGGGGACACAAAGGGGAAGAGGATGGGATGGGCTCCTCTCTGCCTCAGTTTACTCTGCTCTACGACAGGGCTCATATTTACATTGACCACTGCTGTGAGCCTTAACTGGTGGGTGGTTAAAGACCCTGGCAGTTACTGGGATACTTATTAGCACTGGACACACTCGAAGCAAGAGCTCCAACTGGGCCGGCAGGATGGCTTAAGCAGGTAAAAGCGCTGGTTATTAAGCCTGAGAACTTCAACCTGGATCCATTCTCTGGGAACTACATGGTGGAAGGAGATTACCAACTCCTAGCTTCTCTGCCACCCATATGTATGCTGCGGCCGGGGTGTGTGTGTAGGTGTGTGTGCGTACGTACGTGCACAGATTCTCCAAACCTATTTCTCCTGTATTTTAAACATTTTAAACCACATTTTATGTTCATATGTGAGACTGCACATATGCTACGGTGTGTGAATGGAGGTCAGGGGACAGCTGGTGAAGCTGGCTCTCTCCTTCCACCATAATAGGTCCCCGGGATCAAACTCACACTGTTAGACTTGACAGCAGACACCTCTACCTGCTGAGGCATCTTGCTGGCACTAGTTTATACTTTCAAAACAGGGTCTTCAGCAGGCCATGCTGGCTGGGAACTCCTTTTGTAGATGAGGATAACCCAGAATATTCTTGCTTCCACGTCCTGAATATTGTAGTTGTAAGGTAAAACACCACCCCACCATGCTCGGGTTATCTTAACACACTTCCTGGTTTATGACAGACACATGTACATGTTTTCAAATTGTATTTACTATGCGTGTCAGTGAGTGCATATTGCAGTGTGTGTGTGTGTGTGTGTGTCTCTCTCTCTCTCTCTCTCTCTCTCAGAGAGAGAGAACAAACTGTGACACTTAGCACTCTCTCTCCACCATGTGGGGCCTGGATTATTGAACTCAAGCCATTAGGCATGGTGGCCAGCTCCTTCACCTGCTGCCACACCCCATATATGCTTTATTTACATGATGTTACTGGTGGACTGATTGTTCGAAGAGAATAAACAGCAAGAACCCAGCCCCTAGTAACCAGAGTAACAAGAATCTCTCACTCTGCCAGGCCTAAGATTTCTGGCTGAAGAAATTACATGGAAACATGGCCTCACTGCAGCCCGCGTGTGGCCTTCATAGGAGTTGCCAATCCCACACCTCTGCAACCTTAGACCTGAGTCCTCTACATCCACCTGAAAGTCTTTTCATGGGTGTGCCCATGCTCATGTATGTGCATGTGTGGAGGGCACTGATCTGCTCCTCATGAGCTATCCACTTTCATTTCTAAAGATTTTTAGTTTATATGTGGAAGTGTTTGGATGCAGAATGTTTACTGTGTGCAGTACCCGTGGAGGCCACAAGAGGGCATGAGATCCCTGGAACTGGAGTTAGGGATGGTTGTGAGCCTCCACCTGGGTGCTAGGAACTGAACCTGAGTCTTCTACAAAATCAGCAAGTGCTCTTAACTGCTGCCATCTCTCAGTCCAACCCTAGCTTGTTTATTGAGACAAGGCCTCTAACTGGCTGCTGATTCAGTGAGGCTGGCTGCCTAGCCAGCCCCAAGCTGTGCCTGTCTCCTGCTCCCCAGCACTGGGATTAGACCGGTGCACCAACCACCTGTTTTAATTATTAGGTGAGATCAGGGGATCCAAAGTGAGGTCTTCATGCATCTGTAGCAGGTGCTTTACTGCTGAGCTGTCCTGTCTGCCCAGCTTCCCTGGAAACCTCAATTCTCACACATAGACTCTCAGCTCTGTAGAAACCAGACACTACATGCCCTTCCCAACACTGTATTACCGGTAACTAACACCGTTTGTGGTCTGACAAGATGGCTTGGTGGGTAAAGGTGCCAGGCACAAGTATGAGGACTTTGACTTCCACCTGTGTGTTGTGGTACACATGCTTGTCCCCTCCACCCCCCACACAACAAACATAAAAACCTACGACTGTTCCTGATACACATAATCCTTCTGCGTCATACATGCAGCAATAACAAAATGGTTTTTATACCAACGAGGGTCCTAGATCCAGAGTCCTACACATACTGGATGTGGTAGGTTGAATACAAATCCTGTCTGAACACTTGGTTCCCAGTTGGGGGTGCTCTTTAGAGAGGTGGTGGCCTTACTGGAGGAAGCATGTCACTGGTGGTGGGCTGTGAGTCTTACCTCACTTCCTGCTCTGCTTCCCATGAGTGTAGAAAAACCTGCTCAGCTGCTTCCTGTTCCGTCATTTTGTTTTTCCTGACCTTTGCCAAGCCTCCCCCACTATGCTGGACTCTATCCCTCTGGAACAGTAAGCTAAAATAAATTCCTTGAAGTTGCTCTCTGCCAGGGTGTTATAACACACTCCCCACCACACACTATCTATCTCTCTGGCCACCGCCCGTCACCCTTTGAGAACTGAGAAAGGAGCCAGACTCACATGAGCTGCTGGAGGGCACACTGCGGGCCTTTCATGAACTGGCACAGCAGTCTCACCTCTTCGGTCCTCAGGCTGTTATTGGACAGACACAGGTGGGTCAAGGTCAGGTTGCCGGAAAGGGCTAAGATCAGACCGTGGCAGCTGACCAGGCTGAGTTCACAGCTGTCCAGTCTACAAGGAGAGCCCCCCACAGAGGAAACAATGAGGCCCGTTCTTCTGTTTTCCTCCCTGACACTCACCAACCTTTACCACAGCACTACCCAGGACGCCTAGCTATGGAGCCAACGACAGTGTTCAGCTCTAGAGCAGCAGACACGGAAAACGTGCATGCAGGCAGCGGAGCATTTTCACCATAAAGAATGAAGTCGCGTCGTTTGTAGGAAAATGGAGGCAACCAGAGACAGGTGTACTAAGTGAACTCAACCAAATTTCATTTGCAGTTCCTAGGTCTAAATTTAAAAAAATTTAAAGTATGTGTATGTGTGCATGTCTGTATATGTGCACGCCATCTGGGTTCCCAAGGAGGCCAGAAGAAGGCATTAGATTCTCTGGAGCTGGAGTCAGAGGCACCTGGGAGATGCCCAGTGTGGGTGCTGGAACGGAACCCAGGTTCTCTGGAAGAGCAATCGTGTTTAGCTGCTGAGCCACCTCTCCAGCCCCACACCTTGGTTGTTTGGAGACAGGGTTTCTCTGTCCTGGCTGTCCTGGAACTCTGGAGACCAGGCTGGCCTTGAACTCACAGAGATCCGCCTGGCTCTGCCTCCCAAGTACTGGCAGCCTCACACTTTAAAAGAATTTAAAAAATTGCATATTTTTATGTGCAATAGTGTCTTGCCTGCATGTATGTGTGAGGGTGCCAGATCCCCTGGAACTGGAGTTATAGACAGCTGTCAGCTGTCATGTGGGTGGTGGGAATTGAACCCAGGTCCTCTGTTAGAGCAGTCAGAGCTTTTAACCACTGAGCCATCTCTCCAGCTACCTCATACTTTTTAAAAGCACTTATTATGTGCATGTATAGGGGCACAGTGTGTTAGCAGGGAACTAAATAGTCAGTTTACTCTTATCACGTGGCTTCAAGGACTGGGTTAAGATCACTAAGGCTTGGCAGCAACCTCACCAGCCAGCCCAAGATTTTATGTAGATACATACAATTGTGTGTGTATGAATATCATGAGAAGAGAAATGGCTGTGTTCAAGAGGCTAGGGACCAGCATTGGCTATGGGTGAGAAAGAATATGGGTGTCAGGGTGTAGAGAGGCTGCACAGACAGTATACACAGGTGTGGGGTCTGGAGGACCAGCTCAGTGGTTAGAGTGCTGCTCATCTTCCAGAGGACCCTAGTACAGGCTCTAGCATCTGGATGGGATGGCTCCCAACCACCTGTAACTCCAGCTCCTGGGGATCTGATGCTCTCTCCTGTCCTCTGTAGGTACTGCCCTAACATGCAGATACCTACAAGATAAAGTAAATCTTAGTATACACATGTACAAAATTTTTTTTAAATTTTCCTCTCCTCTCATCCCTTGGGTTTTGTCTGTATGTGTGGGGCATGTGTGCGCCATGGCTCCCCTGTCATCCCTTGGGTTTTGTCTACATGTGTGGGGCATGTGTGGGGCATGTGTGCGCCATGGCTCTCCATCATCCCTTGGGTTTTGTCTGTATGTGAGGGCATGTGTGCGCCATGGCCTTCAGGTGAAATGCAGAGGACCACTTGGCGGCTGCCCATTTTCTTTTCGCTATATGGCTGTACTTGCTCTGGGGAGCCTGTCTCTGCCTCCTTAGTGCTGTGTAATCCACCAGGTCTATCTGGATCTACGTGGGTTCTGGGGAGCTGAACTCTGGTCCCCATGTTTGCTCTACATGCTCCTTACCCACAGATCCACCTGACAGCACACCTATTTCCCGTGCACTCACGTGCGTGCGTGTATGTGTGTGTGTGTGTGTGTGTGTGTGCACGCACGCATATGTGAAGAGCTCATTCTGTAGCTCAGGCCTCCCTAGACTTGTTATGGCCCTTCTGTCTTAGCCTTCTGGGAACTGGGATTACAGCCGTATACAACCAGACCCTGTGCCAACCATGCCCATGTTCTGTTTTGGATTTGGCCAGGCAAGAAAGATGTCACCAGTCACTGGACGAGGAGATCATCTCTAACCGCGGAGTCAAGTATGAACTAACCCACTTGGCTCATGTAAGCCTCATTCTCCAAAGGCACTCTCATTACAGAGGTCTTGGGCTGATTCCTATTTCTCTCCCTTTGCACAGGAAGGGCTATGACTGAGTGAACGAGGGTCTCTCTGATGCCCCCACATCAGGCCTTTCCCGTGAGGCCTTATTTTAGAGTGCAACATCTGCCAACTCCCTCCCGTCTTCCAGACATCTCAGCTCGACAGTCAGAAAGCGAGGCAGGACTCACATCAGCTTCTGGAGTGCACACCTGGAGCTACTCAAGGCCCCACAGAGCTGCCCCATGCTCTTTTCTGTCACCCGATTTCTTGCCAGGCTGAGGGACTTCAGGCTGGTGCATGAGAGAAGTAGCTCAGAGATCATACTGTAAGAAGCAGAGGTCAGCTCGCAGGAATCCAATCTGCAGAGACAGATAATAGCCTGACACATTTTTCTCATCCCTCCTGGGTAACCCAGGGTAGCACACTTGACTCAGCTACTTGGGAACTGGAGGTGTGTGCACACAAATAGCTTTTCCTTATCGCTTTTACCCAGCACCCCATACCTCATAGATACAATAAATTATCTATGCTTTGCTAAATGAAAGAAAGTGATGGGCTGGTGAGAATGCTTGGGGGTCAAGGAGCTTGCCACCAAGACTGAGACCTGGGTTTGCTCCCGGGACCCATACATTGGAAGGAGAGAATGCATTCCCACAAGTTGTTCTCTGACCACACACACAATGGCATGAACACATACATATGCACACACAAAATTAGTAAACACAATCCAGTGCAAAAGAACAAAAGTGACAACTCCTCAGCATGACTTGACAAGTGGCCCAGGTCAGTTCTAGCTCAGAAAGTTTGCCGTGGTCACATAGCCACTCAAAGAAAATCCTGGAGGTTGCACACGATGCTTCTTTTCCTTTGGAGACAAGGTCTCACGTAGCCCAGGTTGGCCTCAAAATCGCTAAGTAGCCTAGGATGATCTTGAGCTTCTGTTTCTCCTGCCTCTACCTTGAGTACTGGGATTAAGGGTCAAGCCCTGCGCTTGGTTTTGTGTATTGATGGGAACTAAAGTGACGCTTCCTGCGTGTTAGACAAGCCCTTCAGCAACCGAGTGACACCTGCAGATTTCCCCACACCACTTTTCTAGATGCAGAATCTTGCTAGGCAAACCAGGCTGGCCTCTCAAGCTCACCATCCCCGGCTCAGTGACCATGGTCCACGGTTCCAGGCACATACTCCCCAGCATGCAGTATTTCAGTCTTTCCTCACATTTATTTAATGTGTGTGTGTGCGCACACGTGTTACAGTGTGCATGTGGAGGTCAGGGGACAGCCATTTCTCTCTCTCCCCCATCAAGTAGGTTCTGGGGATGGACCTCAGGTCACCAGGCTTGTGACAAACTCCTTTATCCACTGGGCCATCTCACTGGTCTTGTTTAATTTTTATAAAACACTAAAGAGTTTCATTGTGGCACAGCATTTATATCTTATCCACTATTTGAGATACTCCCTTTGCTGGTACACAGTCCATTCTTTTTATCAATTCTCCCGGCTCTCCCACTCCCAGTGAGAGTGTTGCCAAATCAGTATGGCCACCCTTCTCTGGGACGTCTCTCAAATCCTCTATTTATTGCGACTTTCTGGAGGCTACTCCAGCTTCTCAAATGAAAGCCACGCATTTGATAACCAGAACCGAAGCTCACCGCAAAGTCTCCAGGGAGCAGTTAGGGTGTCTCAGCGCTTCACAGACTAACTTGACATCATCATCCTTCAGGAGGTTATTCCCCAGATTGAGGTATTTTAAGTTCCTATTGCTAATGAGGGTCATCCAGAGATACTTAAGGCCAGCGGCTATCTCTGCACCCTTAAGCCTGCAGAAAAGGAAGAGAGATTAGGAATACAGTCACATCCTAATCCTTTTTCTCTTAATTATAGGATGTTTGTTCATTGTGTGAAGACAGATTATCACAATTGGATTAATAAAGAGTTGAACGGCCAATAGGAGGCTAGGCAGGACTTCCAGGCAGAGAGAAAGGACATAGATGAATCCAGGTGCTCATCAGACACCAACAGGACTTGAAGGGAGTCAGACATACAGAATGGAAAAAAGGTAGAAAGCCACGAGTCAAAATGTAGATGACTAGAAATGGGTTAATTTAAGTTCTGGGAGCTGGTGGGACAAGCCTAAGCTAAGGCCGAGCTTTCATAATCAGTAAGTCTCTGTGCTGTTATTTGGGAGCTGGCTGGTGGGACAGAGAGACTCATTGCAGCCTTACCCTTCTACGCCAGCTCTCAAAGTTGGAAACTATTACATATCGTTTGTTTCTGAGAGTCTACACAGCCTTGTGCTGGCCTTTGACTCCTGGTAATCCTGCCTCCACCTCTCAAGTTCTGGGATTACAGCCTGTGATATATCACTCCAACTATTTTTTTCTTTTTAGAGACGCTCTAATTTATCCCAAACTGGGCTCACAAACTCACTCTGCAGCCCAGTTTCCTCAGTGATGTAGCGTGAAAGTTACAAAGTGAAACAATTTTTCTTCCTCACGGTGCTTTTGGTTGTCTCATTTGGGGTTTCTATTGCTGTGCTAAAAATACCATGCCCAGAAGCAGCTTTGGGAGGAAAGGGTTTAACTCATCTTACAGCTTGTAGATACCGGCTAGGGAAGTCGGGGCAGGATCTCAAGGCATTCGCTAGCCAACAAGAACAGGAACTTGCCTCAAGTGGATGTCATGTGGCTTTTCCCCGGTTGCAAGGGTAAGCTAAGGAGTTGGTTTTTTTTTTTGTTTGTTTTTTTTTTTTGTCAAAAGTAGAGCTGATGTTTCTTCTCCTACCCCAAGATCTGTGTCATCTGTAGCAGGCTCTGAATTTTTTTATTGTGAGAGCATGGTGCTGCCCCTAAAGGACAGCCTTTATTACGGAAGGCCAGACCCCACAGTCTGAGATGCACGGGCCAGCCTCTCCACAGCTCTCACTGGGACAGTTAAGAAGCTGTCTGGGTGGTGACAGCCTTCACTTCAGCTGAAGGTACCTGGTCCTGCAGGCTCCTTGTTACATATGCACTGTTGAACTAAATCACCATGATGTGGAGCTTCTCACTATCCTAACGACTCACAAAGTCAGACCTTTCCTTTGTTCTGGGGTTTTGCTGGAGAGGCACTGACAAAGGGCACTTTCTGACTCAACCCAGCACCCCTACTGTGATGGTTTGAGCATTCTCTCTCTCTTTCTCATTCACACCTTTTGAGACAGGGTTCCTCTGTATAGCCTTGGCTATCTTAGAACTTGCTTTGTAGACCAGGCTAGCCTAGAACTCACAGAGGTCTGCCTGTTTCTGCCTCCCAAGTGCTGGGATTAATATTCACACTCTTAATTTTTTAAAAAAGATTTACTTATTTATTATTTATACAGTGTTCTGTCTGTATCTGTGTCTGAGACCAGAAGAGGGCAACAGATCTCATTACAGATGGTTGTGAGCCACCATGTGGGTGCTGGGAACTGAACTCGGGACCTCTGGAAGAGCTAATTAGTGCTCTTAACCTCTGAGCCATCTCTCCAGCCCCCTTAAAAAAAGATTAATGGTTACATGTTGTGCTCCTGTATGAGTGTATGTACGCCACGCAGATGCAAGAACCTGTGGAGGCTGCAGGAGGGGTTAGATCCCCTGGATCTGGGGTTACAGATGTTGTGGCCACTGTGTAGACACCAGAACAGAGCCCGAGTGCTCGGCAAGAGCAGCCCTCCAGCCTGCTGTCCTGCGCACTCTCAGCTGCTCTGCAGTCTCTGAAGGG
>LOEQ01001047.1:0-10930 GCA_001685075.1 Bramus lutescens
TTCAATTCCCAGCAACCACATGGTGGCTCACAGCTATCTATAATGAGACCTGGCACCCCTTCTGGCGTGCGGACACACGTGGAAGGAATGCTGTATACATAATAAATGAATAAATAAATCTAAAAACAGAGCATCAAACAGGGATTCTGAGACAAGCCTCAATGACCGTAAATGAATGGTGGTCGTATTTTGATGGCTTTCGTTGTCAACTTGACATAATCTAAAACCACCCAGGCCCTCTCGGTGAGGCCCGTGGGCACAATTAGGGGGGATTATTCTGATCACAGCACCACAGTCAGACCTGCTTACTGTGGGTGGCGCTATTCCCTAGGCAGGGAATCCTGAACTACACAAGAGTAAGGAAAGCCAGTCGAATGCACACAAGTGTGCACAAATTCATGGCTCTCCGGTCTTGACTGCGGGTATGATGTGACCTGTTTCACCTGCCGCTGTGATGTCCCTGTAAGGTCGGACCATAGCCTGAAATTGTGAGGTAGAATAAATCTCCCCTAAGTTGCTTTCGTTGGGGTGTTTTATCACACAACAGAAATTAAACAGACACACTGAACGTGTTCTCCAGGCAGGCAGGAATCAAATGGGAAATGAAAGACAGCCGATAACAAGGCGATCTCCAAATGCTTGGAAACAAAACACTTCCAAATAAGCCATGGACTCACGATGGTGCCTCCAGGGAGACCACAGGCGTTGAGCTGAATTAGAAACACAGCTTAGCTACGAAATGTGTGGGCACAGCGACGCACCAAAAGAGAGAGCTGTACAGCCCTGAGATACACGCACTGAGCCGGGCGAGGTGGCGCACCTTTAATCCCAGCACTCGGGGCAGAGGCAGGTGGGTCTCTGAGTTCAAGGACCGCCTGGTCTACAGAGCAAGTTCCAGGACAGCCAGGGCTACACAGAGAAACACTGCATCAAAAAAGAAAAAGAAAAAGAAAAAAAAAGAAGGAAAGAAGGAAAGGAAAGAGAAAAGAAAAAGAAATATATGCATTTGAGAAAGGCTTTGGACTGGAGGAATGGCTCAGTCACTGAAACACAAGTCCGCAGAATCCACGGGAAAACTCAGTCAGCTTGGGGACCCACCTATAGTCCTAGCTTGGGACATCAGAGACCCAGAGGTGAGCTGGTTAGAGAGACCAACTTGTAAAATCAGAGCGCTCCGAGCTCGGGGAAAGACCCTGACTTGCTAAAGGAAATGAAGCATGATCAGAAAAGACATCTGATGCCAGTCAATCTGAGGCCTTTTCAAGCACATGGAAACACGTGCGCCTACATACACATGCACCTGCCCATATGGGAGCATACATACACATATACATGCTTGCACACACATGGCTCAAATCAATAATACAAGCCCCAGATCATGAAGTTCTAGGGAAATGCAAAACCAAGCCGAAGCGAGACACATGCTCACACCCTTTGCAATGGTCGTAATTGTCTACACACACAGAAGGTGACAGGTGTGGAGGCCCTGGGACACTTGCGCTTCAGGAGAGAACACACAATAATGCAGCCGCTGTGGAAGACAGCAAGATGGCTGCTCAGAGCAAGGCACTGTATCATCACAGTATGATATGGGACTGGGCAGATGGCTCAGCCATCAAGGGCACTTTCTGACCACATATGAGGGCCAGAGTTCAGACACAAGCAACCCTATGTAGCAGCTCACAGATGCCCATAACTCTAGCTAGCTTCAAGGGATGCTGTGCCTTCCCCGGGCCTCTGTGTACGTGTTATACACTCACAGAAACTCATGTTCCCATCTAAATAAAGTTAAATCAAATCAAACAATGATGTGAATATAGTGACGCAAGACACCAACTGGTGTTGACATGAGTAGCCATGCAATGGTGGAGGTCACAGGCAATGGCGGAGGTCACAGGCTGGGAAGCCTGGAGTGATGGCAGGACGCTAACTGTGAAGTTGCCTGTGGTGGGTGGGCATCACAGACCGTGAAGCTAAGCGGGACACAGATGAGGAGGGAAGCCGGCTTGGCCTGGACTGGGACCAGACACTGGGCTGAGAGCTCAGAGGAAGTACCTGCCACTGGCCAGGCCACCCGTATCAGCTGCATTCAGTTCCGAACGACCCAGGGTGGGAACAGGAGCACAAAAGCCCTACCGAGGAGGAACTGGACTCGGGTTGCATTCCAGGCAGAGGTGAAGGTCTAGAGAGAGATGATGGAGAGTCACTTCACCCAAGCTAGGCGGGGAGCTGGCCCAGGGGGCCTCGTCACCATGACGAGGTGACGCTGTAGGAGAAGACAAATGTTCACTGGAAACTCAAAGTGACTGCCGAGGCCTGCCTCCCGGGGAGAGGGAGTAAATCACAGCGGCCGGAGAATAAATCACCTGCCACTGACCCCACTGAAAGAGCAGAGACAAACACAGACCTTGATGGACGCCCACAGCTCTGTTGTCACGCAGGGGAGGCCCTTGGCTGAACGTCAGAGGGTCTCAGAGCAAGGGGAGGGGGCAGAGTGGAGGGAGGACGAACCCCATGTGACCCTAGGAAGCAGCCATAGGACTCAGAGTGCGGGAGAAGCAGGCAGAAACAATTAGGGGTCATGCGGGTACTGAGGAGAGGTGGCACCTGAGCCCCAAAACAGGAGCTGAAGAGAAGCTTGGGCTCAGGTGTGCCCCAGGAGATTATGTGGGGCGGGGCCCGGCAGGTGATTATGAGGGGGCTGCTGGTCAGCACTGAGGCATAAGCCTCCTTGTCAAAACCCCAGTTCTCTGCCTTGGGGCTCACACTTTAATGCCCATAGAATTACTTCAGAGAAAGTTCCCAGGCAGCGAGGCCCTTATGAGAACAGTGAGGATCGTGATCCAAGCGACTTGTTTTCTTGCCTCTTTGACAAGATACCCAAAAGAGGCCAACTAAAGCGGGAAGGAGTTCTTCTGGCTCACAGCTGGAGAGGACACAGTCACAATCAGCAGGCGCTGCAGAAGCTCACAGCTACAGCTTCAAGCCGGAGTCGGGAAGTCAACCTGGAGAGCACCACACAGAGTCGAGCTCTAAACCTCATCTCTGTCACCTGCCCCAGGCTCCGAGTGACCCACTTCAGATGTGGCACCACCAGCCCGGCCCCAGAGGTTCACATTTCCCATTCAAACTGTAATATTCCAAGTCCAGCACCCAGTTCTCCCCAACACACCCTCAGCTAGCCACAAACCCCAGAAAGCCAGGGAGGGAAACGGAGTCTCGAAGGAGCGTGGGAAGCTTCAGGGCCTCAGCTGGCAGAGGTCTCGCCCACATGGACTCACTTGTTGCTCGTCCCTAGAGAGAACGCCATCGCAGAAGGGGGCTGCGTGGAGAGGTGGGGGGCTGGCCCCATCGGCNTTCAATTCCCAGCAACCACATGGTGGCTCACAGCTATCTATAATGAGACCTGGCACCCCTTCTGGCGTGCGGACACACGTGGAAGGAATGCTGTATACATAATAAATGAATAAATAAATCTAAAAACAGAGCATCAAACAGGGATTCTGAGACAAGCCTCAATGACCGTAAATGAATGGTGGTCGTATTTTGATGGCTTTCGTTGTCAACTTGACATAATCTAAAACCACCCAGGCCCTCTCGGTGAGGCCCGTGGGCACAATTAGGGGGGATTATTCTGATCACAGCACCACAGTCAGACCTGCTTACTGTGGGTGGCGCTATTCCCTAGGCAGGGAATCCTGAACTACACAAGAGTAAGGAAAGCCAGTCGAATGCACACAAGTGTGCACAAATTCATGGCTCTCCGGTCTTGACTGCGGGTATGATGTGACCTGTTTCACCTGCCGCTGTGATGTCCCTGTAAGGTCGGACCATAGCCTGAAATTGTGAGGTAGAATAAATCTCCCCTAAGTTGCTTTCGTTGGGGTGTTTTATCACACAACAGAAATTAAACAGACACACTGAACGTGTTCTCCAGGCAGGCAGGAATCAAATGGGAAATGAAAGACAGCCGATAACAAGGCGATCTCCAAATGCTTGGAAACAAAACACTTCCAAATAAGCCATGGACTCACGATGGTGCCTCCAGGGAGACCACAGGCGTTGAGCTGAATTAGAAACACAGCTTAGCTACGAAATGTGTGGGCACAGCGACGCACCAAAAGAGAGAGCTGTACAGCCCTGAGATACACGCACTGAGCCGGGCGAGGTGGCGCACCTTTAATCCCAGCACTCGGGGCAGAGGCAGGTGGGTCTCTGAGTTCAAGGACCGCCTGGTCTACAGAGCAAGTTCCAGGACAGCCAGGGCTACACAGAGAAACACTGCATCAAAAAAGAAAAAGAAAAAGAAAAAAAAAGAAGGAAAGAAGGAAAGGAAAGAGAAAAGAAAAAGAAATATATGCATTTGAGAAAGGCTTTGGACTGGAGGAATGGCTCAGTCACTGAAACACAAGTCCGCAGAATCCACGGGAAAACTCAGTCAGCTTGGGGACCCACCTATAGTCCTAGCTTGGGACATCAGAGACCCAGAGGTGAGCTGGTTAGAGAGACCAACTTGTAAAATCAGAGCGCTCCGAGCTCGGGGAAAGACCCTGACTTGCTAAAGGAAATGAAGCATGATCAGAAAAGACATCTGATGCCAGTCAATCTGAGGCCTTTTCAAGCACATGGAAACACGTGCGCCTACATACACATGCACCTGCCCATATGGGAGCATACATACACATATACATGCTTGCACACACATGGCTCAAATCAATAATACAAGCCCCAGATCATGAAGTTCTAGGGAAATGCAAAACCAAGCCGAAGCGAGACACATGCTCACACCCTTTGCAATGGTCGTAATTGTCTACACACACAGAAGGTGACAGGTGTGGAGGCCCTGGGACACTTGCGCTTCAGGAGAGAACACACAATAATGCAGCCGCTGTGGAAGACAGCAAGATGGCTGCTCAGAGCAAGGCACTGTATCATCACAGTATGATATGGGACTGGGCAGATGGCTCAGCCATCAAGGGCACTTTCTGACCACATATGAGGGCCAGAGTTCAGACACAAGCAACCCTATGTAGCAGCTCACAGATGCCCATAACTCTAGCTAGCTTCAAGGGATGCTGTGCCTTCCCCGGGCCTCTGTGTACGTGTTATACACTCACAGAAACTCATGTTCCCATCTAAATAAAGTTAAATCAAATCAAACAATGATGTGAATATAGTGACGCAAGACACCAACTGGTGTTGACATGAGTAGCCATGCAATGGTGGAGGTCACAGGCAATGGCGGAGGTCACAGGCTGGGAAGCCTGGAGTGATGGCAGGACGCTAACTGTGAAGTTGCCTGTGGTGGGTGGGCATCACAGACCGTGAAGCTAAGCGGGACACAGATGAGGAGGGAAGCCGGCTTGGCCTGGACTGGGACCAGACACTGGGCTGAGAGCTCAGAGGAAGTACCTGCCACTGGCCAGGCCACCCGTATCAGCTGCATTCAGTTCCGAACGACCCAGGGTGGGAACAGGAGCACAAAAGCCCTACCGAGGAGGAACTGGACTCGGGTTGCATTCCAGGCAGAGGTGAAGGTCTAGAGAGAGATGATGGAGAGTCACTTCACCCAAGCTAGGCGGGGAGCTGGCCCAGGGGGCCTCGTCACCATGACGAGGTGACGCTGTAGGAGAAGACAAATGTTCACTGGAAACTCAAAGTGACTGCCGAGGCCTGCCTCCCGGGGAGAGGGAGTAAATCACAGCGGCCGGAGAATAAATCACCTGCCACTGACCCCACTGAAAGAGCAGAGACAAACACAGACCTTGATGGACGCCCACAGCTCTGTTGTCACGCAGGGGAGGCCCTTGGCTGAACGTCAGAGGGTCTCAGAGCAAGGGGAGGGGGCAGAGTGGAGGGAGGACGAACCCCATGTGACCCTAGGAAGCAGCCATAGGACTCAGAGTGCGGGAGAAGCAGGCAGAAACAATTAGGGGTCATGCGGGTACTGAGGAGAGGTGGCACCTGAGCCCCAAAACAGGAGCTGAAGAGAAGCTTGGGCTCAGGTGTGCCCCAGGAGATTATGTGGGGCGGGGCCCGGCAGGTGATTATGAGGGGGCTGCTGGTCAGCACTGAGGCATAAGCCTCCTTGTCAAAACCCCAGTTCTCTGCCTTGGGGCTCACACTTTAATGCCCATAGAATTACTTCAGAGAAAGTTCCCAGGCAGCGAGGCCCTTATGAGAACAGTGAGGATCGTGATCCAAGCGACTTGTTTTCTTGCCTCTTTGACAAGATACCCAAAAGAGGCCAACTAAAGCGGGAAGGAGTTCTTCTGGCTCACAGCTGGAGAGGACACAGTCACAATCAGCAGGCGCTGCAGAAGCTCACAGCTACAGCTTCAAGCCGGAGTCGGGAAGTCAACCTGGAGAGCACCACACAGAGTCGAGCTCTAAACCTCATCTCTGTCACCTGCCCCAGGCTCCGAGTGACCCACTTCAGATGTGGCACCACCAGCCCGGCCCCAGAGGTTCACATTTCCCATTCAAACTGTAATATTCCAAGTCCAGCACCCAGTTCTCCCCAACACACCCTCAGCTAGCCACAAACCCCAGAAAGCCAGGGAGGGAAACGGAGTCTCGAAGGAGCGTGGGAAGCTTCAGGGCCTCAGCTGGCAGAGGTCTCGCCCACATGGACTCCCTTGTTGCTCGTCCCTAGAGAGAACGCCATCGCAGAAGGGGGCTACGTGGAGAGGTGGGGGGGCTGGCCCCATGGGCAGTGCCAATTCTCACACAGCTGTGGCAGGCCCCTGACACAGTAGCTGGAGAAGCCCCTGCTGACGAAGGAGCAAAGGCCACGTTAGCTCTCTGGAGTTAAAGAGAGAGAGATGGTGGTTTACACAATTACATGTGTGGTTCTGAATGTGTCCCAGGGCTGGACCCACACAGGACAGCTATGTGCTCAGGAGCCACTCTGTCTCCCAGCGCCCGTTTCACTTCTAGGTTAACTGTGCCCAAGCCTAGCGGGATCAAAAGCTCTGGGCTCCAAGCCCAGAGAACCGACAAGCCCAGGAAGACAGTGTACCCTACTGTTCCTGCTGAGGTCCAGCTTACATGCGTGGATTCTCTTGGGGGCACGAATCCTTGGAGACTGAGAATCATCGATACGCCGGAACAGGACACCTCTGGAGCAGGTGCCTGCACAAAGGCCAGCCTTGAGGACGATTATATGACTTCCACCCAGGAACCTTCCACATCCCCAGGCATGTGCTTCCACTGCAGAGAGCGGCTAGAACCAAGGGCGCCTGGAAAGCCACGGGCACAGCTTATCTGACTTGGAAGCTCATTGCTGGGTTTTGTACATCCCTTCCTAATTACATCCTTATCGGACTTGATATTCAAATTAGCCATGGTCCCCTGGGTCACCTCCACCACCAGAAAGGAGCAATTACTCTGAAATACGTGGAGTGACTAGGGCTCAGATGTATCCACGGACGGTCCCTCTGTGCGTAATTAAACGCTGCCCCCTCCCTCAAGGTAATTTTACAGAGACGACACCAGAACTTTATGGCTTTAGACCCTTTTGGAATTCCTGGCACACAGGACTAGTCCAGCATCCCCTGCAGGAGCATCACCAAGTTTCGTGTGCACGGCAGCTACAGCAGGGTCTCAGCTCCTGCAGTGTTTCAGGTAAGAGGTCTACAATCCCCAGGACTCTCAGGTATGTGGCACTTAAAGTTACAGATATGGACCAAATCCACCTAAGAGTGAGCCTGACAAGCTGCGTGTGGCCCCCAGGACTCAATTATGGCTAGACAAAGGCCAGTCCATTGTGAGAAGCACCCCACTATGTCCTTTCTCCATTAATAGGGAACTTGGTGAAAATGTATTCTTACTGCAGCCAGACTGTGGGGAAAATCCTGTGCCCCTAAAGCAGTCACAAAGGCACACAGACTCACCCAAGCATTTATAACACCTGCCCTGAAAATTGCCCTCTGATATCACACCCCATCCATCACCTCCCTTCCAGACTTTGTAACCTTCTGATATTCTTGACTGTCAGGTTACCCCAAAGCTTGCCAACTGCTGTCACACAAGCAAGGCAGAGGGATGGGCTCAGGAGAGGGAGCAAGACAGTGCTGGCCCAAAGCAGACACCTGCATGCCTAAGCCTGGGAGCAGCAAGGACCGAATCTCAGTAACACTGGGGTGGGAGGTCATCTCCATCTACCAGTTGGGAAACTGCAGGCTAGGGCTGCTGGAGAGGAGGCTTAGGTTGCTTTCGGCCATTCGTGAAGATGACTTCCTCTTCCTCCCTTGCTAATAATCCAGTAGGAAGGTGCTGGGCCCTCAGAACTGTGTCCATGGAGATGCCCAGGTCCCCAGCATCACAAGCAGGCATCCTTTTGGGTGCTGCAATTTCTGTTCTTTGGTTTCTATGAATGGCCACGTTCTGGGAAGTGGGAATCTCAGATTGAGTATAAGACCACAGAAGGTCCATTGTCCACTGCCTGGACACCAGGAACAACCCAGAGAGGCCTGGGGCTCTGGTTGAGGTTTAAGAGAACACTTTCTAGTAGACACTTCTCTTGGCCAGTAGATTCTTCACTAGTCCACCCCAGCATGAGTCCAGAGCTGGTCCAGTAGGCTCTCAACCTCACTGACTGACGCCCTAGGGCAGAAAGCAACTAGAGCAGCATTTTGAATTTCAGATGCTCCCACAAAACGGCCTCCTGAGGAATTAGGTCATGACTCAAAAAAAACACATGGATTCGATTTCCTTAAAGCTGAAATGGTTTCAGAACCAAAGGAGTAAAGTGTTCCAGAGAAAATACCTAGCACCCTGTAACCCCAGAGCCTGCCTCAGACAGGGTACAGCTACTCGGCAGCTCAGACTCAGAAAGTCTCCCTTTAAGGGAAGGATGGGGGATACCCTCCACGCTCATGTGACTGTTGGAGCCAAAGAGGGGCAGAGGCCTTTAAAGAAGCAAGAAAGCATGGGAGTGGGGGCAGAGCTCTTCCTTTTAAAACATTCCCAATCCCTTGGGTTTCCCAGAGGCAGAACAGTTTTCAAAGCCTGTGTGCTCTCCCTTTGCAAGGTTCTTCAGGATTCACTGGGGGTGGGGCAGGGCAGGACTTTAGGGCAATCCCATTGAGGGTGTTGAATGATCTTCCAAACAAAGCGACTGAAAGACAGGGCAGTGTTTATGTATAATTCGGATTCAGACAGAAAAGCAGCTCGGAGTGATTTGGAGCCGTCCCTTTGCTAGCTGTGGCAGTTTGAATGAAAATGGCCCCACATGGGGACTGGAGAGATGGCTCAGCCGTTAAGAGCATATGCTTGATACCTTTGGAAAACTCCATTTGATGAAGAAATGAAATGGATTCCTGTTTCATACAAATATCATGTTAGTCGACCATGTCACTACCGATGTCAAGGTTTTGGCCTTGACAGGGGTGGTGTCCATATTGGATGGAGAACAAGTTTGGAGGTGAGACATTATCCATACTTCCTCACGCATTGTGCCACCTTTGACCAGTCTGCCCAAGGGTCTGGCCACAGTACAGACACTACAGAGGTTTAAGCACCACGTGACTTGGGCTGTCCTGAACAAACCTTTGTACTTGAACCTGGACACTGCATGTGGATGTTAGCACCTGTGCTCTGCGGTATGCAGAAGCCAGGCCGGGGCTAGATGGTCAGGACACAAAGGGCGTGGGAGCAGCTGTCTGACTGTGGGTTTTGATATGGATGCTAAAGTTGCAGGCTGGGATGTGCATCAGTTAGCTCAGTAGCCCTAAGGTGGTTGTGACCTTCCTGTGCTTGAGGATTTTAGTGATTTCCTTTCAGAGGTAGCTTGGAGCCCTGGAGTGAGTTAGGAAGCTGGGACTTGGGGGACAAGGAAAGACCCACCACCTCTGTCCTGGCGTCTCCCTAGCCACAGGGGTGAGTCACTCTGGATGTGGTGCTCAGTTCTCATGCTCATGTTCTTGGAAGAACAACCACTATTATCAAATAGCAGATGTTTCACAATTTTTTAAAAAAGAAGAGCACTGGCTGCTCTTCCCAAGGATTGGGGTTCAACTCCCAGCACCCACATGACAGCTCATAGCTGTCTATAACTCCTATTCCAGGAATCTGATTCCCGCATACAGCATACTTGTAGGCAAAGCATCAATGAATATAAAAATAAATAAATAATTTTTTAAAAAAGGAGCCAGGCAGTGATGGCTCACGCCTTTAATTCCAGCACTCAGGAGGCAGAGGCAGGAGGATCTTTGGGAGTCTGAGTAGTTTCAGGGCAGCTAGGACTGTTACACAGAGAAACCCTGTCTTAGGGGGAAACAATGTGGCCTCACAGGCTCACAGGGAGTGGCATTACTTGAATTACTTGAGAGGATTAGGACATGTTGTCTTGTTGGAGGAAGTGTGAACTTATTGGAGGAAGTGTACCACTGGGGGCAGGCTTTAAGGTTTCAGAAGCTCAAGCCAGGTCCAGTGTCACTTTCTCTTCCTGGTGCCTGCCAATCTGGATGTAGAACTCTCAGCTCCTTCCCCAGCACCATGTTTACCTATTCACTGCCATGACGACGTGGACTAAATGTCTGAAACCTTATGCCAGTCCCAATCAAATGTTTTCCTCCATAAGAGCTCCTATGGGCATGGCATCTCTTCACAGCAATAAAACCCGAGCTGAGACACGAGTCCAGCTGCTACAAAGAGGGAGCCGAAGAGGGGGCCTCAGCACTGAGCCTTGGACTTCACCGGGCCTCTGTTGCATTGGGAAGATCTGGTGGGAGGGGCTGAAGTAACGCTGAGTGAGGAGAGCTAACCACACAGTGTGATATTGCTCTAATTACTGTGAGGTCCCGAGCCAGTGTGACTCTCCCTCCATGGGATCTGGGCAGTCCAGAGGGCAGGGGCGAGTGCCCTGTTGTTCATGGTGCAGCTCCACATGCTAGCCTCTCTCCCTTCCTCATGGCCTCACCCCCCA
>LOEQ01001047.1:16828-28789 GCA_001685075.1 Bramus lutescens
TGAGGCCGGGGACGCTCCAGCTGAGCAAGGAGCCCCAGATGCAAGCTCAGTACAGAGTCTACATCCACTGGGACCCCGTGTGAAGGAAACAGCCTAGTCTGGCCACCACCAACAGGACAGCCTGAGAGAAAGATGCTTGCGAAGAGCACCACTGGGAGAAAATCTTGTCTCAGGGCTAGGGGTGTCGCTCAGATGGTTGAGAGCTTTCCCAGCCCACACAAGGCCCTAGGGTCCATCCCCAGCACAGCCTAACCCGGTACAGAGCTGTACACTTAGAACCCCAGCTTGGGAGTGGCTTTGGGAGAGACATCTCCGGGAAGCTGGAACTGAGCGCGTATACCCATGGCCAGCTGAGAACAATGAGGGCTCAGAGCCTTGGAGAAAGCCACAGAACCTGCCTTTCGTGTTCCCTTCCACAGATCCAGGCTTTCAGGCCAACTAGTTGAAGTTGTGTCTGAAATGTGACCTTGGGAAATACCCACTGAAGAGCCCAGGGGGCAGGAGTCCAGCTCCATCTGCCTCTGCACACATAGAAGTGCCAGGTAGACCCAGAACCTAAGAGCATCTGTGATGCCAATGCCAACTGCCATGATGGGTGGACACGTGCCCAGTGTGCTCCGTGACTGGTGTAGGCTTCTCTAGAGACCCATTGGGGACTTGGAGGGAACTGCCTTTCAAATGGCATTATATTTGGTATCCAAGGTAAGGTTCTGCCAGGGTTCATCATAGGCAAAGGTCCCACCCAGGAGTGAAACACAAAAAAACAGTGAATCACAGACTGACTTCAGCGCCTGGAGCCAACCATACCTGAAGGCATTAGAAACAATGACTTTTCCTTCTCTTCCTTTGACTTGTCATTTACAAACCTGGCAACCAGAAAAACCACGACCGGCACAGCCTCTGCCGCATGTTGGAAGCATTCCCTACTTGATCCTCTCTGCAAGAGCTGGATGCAGCTGGGGCCAGAGGTCAGGTGTGGCCCTAGTTGGAAGGTCATGATTAATTATCTCTCCCACCAGGTCTGAGCTGGACAGAAAACCCCTGCTGGGAGGGAAGAGGGCAGCAGCCCTCACCCACAGAAGACATCCTCAAACCTCAGGTTCCTGAGTGTGCCTGAGTGCTCCCAGGCCAAAGAGGAGACTGAGTGTCTGAAGGGATGCCTCAACAGCTAAGCGCACCCCCGTGGCAGCTCACAGCTATCTGTAACTCCAGGTCCAGGAGATCCAACACCCTCTTCTAGCCTCCTTAGAAACCGTACGCATGTGCTACACAGACACACATGCTGGCAAAACTCTGACACACATTCTTGTTTGTTTGTTGGTTTGTTTGTTTGAAAGAGATTTAGGAGCTCGAGATGGCTTACTTGCTAGAGTGTGCAAGCATTGAGGACCTTGCACAGAACCATGTAAAAAGGCCAGGTGTGGTGGCCGGTGCTTGTAATCCCAGCATTGGGGAGATGGGGCCCACTGGCCAGTTTTCCAAGACGAATCAGTGAGTTCCAGGTTGAGAGAGTGTCTCAAAGCACAAGGTGGGGCAGGACGGGGTGACACTCAAGTCTGCTCTCTGGCCAGGTACACACAAAGAAAGCCCACACCCAGTATCGACAGTCCTGGCAGCCCAGGATGATGGAGGCTTGGTGTGTCCTAAGGAAGACCCCCGCATGGGTGGGAACAAAATATCTTTTGGGGTACCCCAAAAAAGGGGCTGAGAAGTGGCCAGCTTCTTCCCTCAAAGCCTAAATGGCAAGCAGCTGAGTTCTGAAAATCCACACTTCTGGGGGGGGTGTCTCAAGAGTCAGCGGAGGCAATCCACAGCTAGACACCTGGCTGGTTGCGTGTCTAAAGTCAGACACAAAGCTCTGACTCCTTCTGGGACCCGGGTCGCTCCCCAGCACCTCCATGAATCTCCCAAGGACTGTGTGGGCCCAAAGACTGCATTTTCTTCTTTAGACCCTTTAAGAACCCGGGAGGGGCGGGCCGGTAGGCAGGGCAAGATCTCCTTAGCATCTTTATCGCTCCCCTTACCCGGCCACATAAATCCACTCCAAGCCAGTGACATTTGCACAGCGCGTTTCCTCAGGTCTCCGTAATCCCTTCAGAATATTAAGGCTGCGTTCCTTTATCTTTGGTTACATTAACTTCAATTTTCCTTATGAGTAAGTATTTGGCTAAAAATTAATATAGTGAAGTTGAAAAGAATCTTAGGATAGGAAGAAGACTAATTTCATCTCGGGCTGCTCAGACCCCCGAGTACACCGGGGTTAATGTAATTAACTTACAATTTGAGCCCTGGTTGTGTACATACACCGAATCTCCCCTCTGGAAACCAGATTAGATTTTATTGCTCCATATATCCTGCTTATCTATGCTACGCCTCCAATATACTTCCCTGGATGACTTCGAGGCTCCACTCCACAATGAAAATGCAGAACCATCTGGTCCTGAGCCCGCGCCGTTTATTTAAAGATTTAATTAAATACTGTAAATGGAAAGCTTCCCTGAATTAACATTTTAAATGTGACTTATTGCAGGTTTGATATTGTCTTAATGCCGGCCTGGGAAACTCCACCGCAAGTTGTTGATGTTCAAATTGAATTCATTTGGGTGGCTCCGGGGGGACCCATTAATTAATCTAAACAACTAATGGGGATTGGTTCTGACTTTTGATGAAGATTATTTACTGAGACAATTTGCGATGAATTAAGAGTCACAGTAGGCAAATGCTTAATTGAATTCAAAAAGTCTCATTGTGTTTAATATCAGGGATGCGGGTGTGTGAGTGAGCTTTGAAATGCAGGAACAGGCCCAGCGCCTCTGTCTCTTACCCCAGCTAATAACAGAGTGAACGGGTAATTACACCCGCCAGTAGCCTGCTCCTCCGGAGGACAACAGGTCTATCGGGCTAATCACATCCTGGGGAATGAAGACGGGAGGTCCCGCCCTTCATCCTAAGGCTGGGTCACTGGAAACCCCGTGGCAGCAGTCCTGTCTCCACCATGCTTCAAGGTCTGCCCACCTGGGGGAAGCGTCTGTCCTCCCATCCCCCTCCAGGAGCTCCCTCCCCCTTGCCGCTGTGTTGTCAAACTCTCCAGGAACTCCGATGAAATTCCACCTGGATTAAGCCAGAATGAACTTTCCAGTCTATCTGTCTTTTCATTTCATCTTCTGGGTCAGCAGCTCTGGTCAGAACTCTGCTTGGAGGGAAATGGAAGGTTCTAGGAGCACGCATATCTAGCCTGTGACCTGTGCTGCATTCAGCACAACATGAAATTGTGAACTTACTCCAAACATAAAAAAAAATAGTCTGGAGAAAGAGAAAACGCAAAAAAAATTTTTTTGTAATTCCATTGCATGGTCCTCGGTGATAACAACTTGTCATCGCTATGCCAACAGGCTGGACCTGCCTGGCAGAGGGAAAAATCTCTTCACATGACCAGCACAGGCCAGGCAGAGGCCTATTCACCTACGGCATCCTGACCTCCAAGTCCTGTCCCTCCTCCAGGTCCCAGAAATCCTTGGCTGATGCGGTACCCTCAGGCTGGAGTCTCCCCATACCTCTCCACAGACCACCACCCCCATTGCCTGCAGCACAGGCTGCTGCTCCCCACCACCAGAGTGCAGTCTGGCAGATTCCAGGAGACCCCACTGCATGCCCACTTCAGAGGCGCTGGACCAGCGTCTGTCACTTCTTTATAGCCCACAGGGGAAAGGCGTAGGCTTAGCGTCCATCACGATGAGGACAGCATTGCAGCAGCTGGCAGGCGTGACTGCTGGAGCTGGGGCCTGGGGGCTCACATCTCAGACCTCAGTCAAGAGGTGGGGGGAACACACTGGGAACTGTGCAAGGTTTCGAAACTCGCTCCCTAGTGACACACCCGCTTCGGCAAGGCCACACTTCCCCACCCTCTGCAAACAGCAACCAACTGGAGACCCTGCTTTCAAACACAGGAGCCTGCTGGGGGGGGGCATTCCTGTTTGAACCACCACAGCCAGGACATGTTCTCTCTGAGAGTAATGGTGCTGCCCTGCCTGAACCCCTGTCTCTCTTTCCCTTTCTCCGTTTCTTTCTCCACTTTCTACCTCAGTCTCTTATTCCTCTGTCTCTGCCTTCTCTAGCTGTCTCTCTGTTTCTCTCCCTTCCTCCATTGCACTGCCATCTTTGTGTCCTTTTTCTCCCCGCCCCCACTTCTCTCACACCAGAGTTGGGTGTGGCAGGAGAAAGGACACACACTGGGGACACTTGCTGCATGAGGGTACACCATTCTGAACCCCTACATTTGTTTTGTTTGTTTCCTTTTCTGTTTTTGAGACAGAGTTTCTCTGTATAACAGCTCTGGCTGTCCTGGAACTTGTTCTGTAGATCAGTCTGGCTTTGAACTCACTGAGAGTCCCTTGTCTCTGCCTCCAGAGTGCTGGGATTAAAGCCATGTGCCACCACTGCCCGGCTTAAGTTTGTTGCTAATAAAAGGCAGTGATTTTGTCCTATGTTATGACTAACTTTAACCGTCAACTTGGCAGAATCTAGAATCACCACAGGAAAACCTCTGGCCACGTCTGTGAGGGAGGTTCTAGACTGGCTTACCTGAGGTGGAAGACTCATCTTGAACACAGGTGGCACCATGCCACAGGTTACGGTCCTGGACTAAACGTAAGGGAGGAAAGGCAACATTGTCAACTTCTCTCCGCCTCCTGACGGTGGTTACAGTGTGACCAGCTGCCTCTCTCCCACCACTGTGACCTCACCATGATGGACTGTATCCCTCCAAACTCTAAGCCGAAATCAACCCTCCCCCATTTGAGTTCCTTCCTGTCCACCGTCCTGATACAATGATAGTTTAAGCATCTGTCACAGTGATTAGTTTGAGGGCCCTCTGTGGTTTTAACCCTCTCCACCCTCAAGCTACTTTAGAAACCTATCGTGGCATCCCCAGAACTCTGCTCTGGAAAAGCCCAAGAGACACTGGGGCAAGGTGTGCTAGGGAGCCAGCCAGAGGCCACCGAGTGAAAGTCCAAGATCTGTCTTCTGCCCCCTGCGGCTCCCCGGACAACCATGATGAGAGTGGTCCCTATGGACATGTCATGCACAGGTGACTGACATGCATGCTTTCTGCTTTCTTTTGCTTTGCACATGTCGGATTTTGCCATGTTCACTGCCTCTGCTCTTGTTTTTCTCACTCTGTAATGAATCTCGGAAACTTCATTTAGGTGAAGGCATGTTCCAGCAGATGAAAGATGTTTCAGTGGTCCTGACCGTATTCATTCAGTTTGTTAGCTTTGGCACGGGGTCTCCCGTAGGTCAGGCCAGCCGTGGACTCACCAGAGAGCTGAGGATTGAATTTTTGATAAACGCTGAGATTACACCGAGAGCCGCCACCTCCAGCTTGCACCTCACTTTTGAAACTGCGTCACGTTAACCAGGGCCGAGATGGGAGGGTGGACTGACTGATCAGTTGTGAGGCATGGAGGGTATCTGACAGGAACCAGCAAGGGTGCCCCAGGTGGGTGAGCAGTGGGTAGAGCAATATGGAAACTCACGCCAACCAACATCCATCCCTCATTTGCTTCCCCGCGGACTTCGAGTTTGATCAAGGTTGCGATGTAATGAGTTTGTCACATGGGCGTGGCAACATCCAATTCTGACATTTCTCAAGAAGGGCATTTGGCATGCCAGCAGATGTAGGACAGAACACAGGAATGAATGCCTACAACCTTCCTCGATTCCTAAAGAAAACTTAGGGTAAATGATGTTCCCACACCTCCGAGGTTTTTCTGAAGAAAAATAATAATGCTGTGCTTCCTACTCCCTTGAACATGCTGCCTGTGGGCCAGGCGTCCTTGCTGAGCTGGAAACTCATAACGTTTATCAGAGGAGGTGGAATAATAAAGCCGAGCCTCATCGTGTGGTTTGCCTTCTTGTGCTCTGTTGCCTTGAGTTCCTGCCTTCCCCGTTCATAGCTTTCTGTATTAATCAGGAGACGCAATTTGGCCAACATCTCCCAATGACATTTAACTTCATCTGGCTGGGCCAAAGCTTGCAATTCTGCCTCAGCGTCCTGGTGCTGGGATTATAGACATGGGTCGCCACATTGAAGCTGAGCACTTTACTGGGGAGCATTTGGGGACTTAGGGAACAGAGCAAAGGGCACAGGGAGTCCTTTAGTCTCAGCGGGAGCGAAGCCAGCCCGGCAGCCTAAGGGCATTTGTGATTGTCAGCACTGGGTGTCTTACGTGCACCTAGTATACCAGGATGGGGGCCCTCACCCCCCCCAGTAAAGACTCTATGACACCACAGCAGAGAATGACCACCTAGTGTAGCAGCCAAGAAGACAGAGAAGCCCCACCCTCCTGCTTTGAACATCATCTGGTGGCCATTGACTAATGCCAAGAAGCCAAGGAACTGGGGCCTGTTAGATGGCTGAGAGGGCAAAGGCCCTGGCTGCCAAAACTGACACCTGAGCTGGCTCCCCGGAACCTGGACGGTGGAGGAAAACTGACTCCCGCGAGCTCCCCTCTGGGCTCCAGGCATACTGTGTGTGGCACGTGCGCTCACACATGCAGGCATGGATTCAAGTGCATGGACATGAATATCAATCAACCATCGATCCATCAATCGGTCAATCAAAATGTAAACCAAAAGCTAGCATGGTGCTGGCTGGGCTAACCTCGTCTTGGTGCGCACCAACTGCAAAACAAGTCCCTGGAGGGCTTTACGAACAGTGCCAATGCCGTGTTCCCAGCCTCAGAAGCTTCAAAGAGCAAGGGCTGGCTGTATAGTTGGCGACTTCTGTATACACAAGGCAGATGGGTTCAGTAGGCTCCCTCAAGCACTGCAGATGACAACAGTTTCTCAGTTCCTCTTCCCACAGGCCCTGGTGGCTCCTGTTGTACCTCAGCTTTGTAAAGTTTTGAGTCTTTAAACCTTGATGTCTGTACTCAGCTGAGCTGAGTGGACTCACGTATTTCTCTCTGTTACTGCTGGTCTTCCTGGTGTCCTCCAGGCTCATCCATGTTATCTCATACAGGACTTTGTTGTTTTTAAGATGAAGTGCTCCATCTCAGGTGTGTACCACACTGTCTACCCCAGCACAGTCCTTACTCCATCACCAGTGTGTACCTCACTGTCTACCCAACACCATCCCTGGGCAGTTAGTTGCTTCTACACACAGCATTGGTGAGGCGGCAGAGTGGTTCCTCCAAAATCCTAACTTGGAGCTTTTGAATCAGAATCAGAAGTGAGCTCGCTGGGTCATAAGACACTTGTAGTTTATAAAACTCACATGGAGTAGGTGGCAGGTCCTGTAGCTCTGATTTGTTCTCTTTGAACATCTTTCCGAGTCTGCATTGACCGTCCTCTGTCTTTTTGGGGGACTGTCTATTCAAGCCCATTGTCTGCTTTTAAGAGTTCTCTGTTTTACGAGTTCTACTGTGTAGCCCAGTCTGTTGATCTTGTGATTCTCCTGCCTCAGACTCGTGAGTATTGGGATTTCATCTGGGCACCACCATTCCCAGCTTTTGTCCATTTTCCCCTGGGCTATTAGTTTTTATTGTCATTAGGTTATAGGCTACTTCACATATTAAGACTCTTAACCCCTTATCAGGTATGTGTTGGGAAATCCTTGCTTCCGTTCAAGGATTCTCTTGACACCCTGCTTGTCCTGGCTAGTTTTATGTCAGCTTGACACAAGCTAGAGGCATCTGAAAGGAGGGAACCTCAATTGGGAAAACGCCTCCATAATGTCCAGCTGTAGGGCATTTTCTTTATTAGTGACTGGTGGAGGAGGGCTCAGTGCATTGCGGGTGGTGCCATCCCTGGGCCGGTGGTCCTGGATTCTATAAAAAGGCAGGCTGAGCAAACCAATAAGCAGCATCCTCTATGGCCTCTGCATCAGCTCCTGCCTCTGAGTTCCTGCCCTGTTTGAATTCTTGTTCTGACTTCCCTCCAAGTTTCTTTGGTGGTGGCATTTCACTGCAGCAACGATTGCCCCAAGGCGCTGTTCATTCTTTTCTAGGCTGTAGTTGACCAGTTGTCTGCCTTCATTTTTAAAATATTAGTTGTTTGCTTGCTTGCTTGTTTTTGATACAGGTTATCTAGCCCAGCCTACTCCAAATATAGCCAAGAATGACCTTGAACGTCAGATCTTCCTGCCTCTTGCTCCCAAGGGCTGGGACATACACTGCTGGCTCTAGTGGGGTCTAAAGCTGTCATTTCCAATCCCTCATCTTTCTCTTCTAAGTCTCTAGTGGCCAGAAGCAGGACATGAATTTTTGAAGGAAGAGCTTCGCTGGCAAAGCCCCTTTGTAGCATGACCTCCGCCACACTCTCCCCTCCCTGTGGATGACAACGGTTCATCTCCCTAGGGGAGGGGTCAGAACACAGAGCAGGGAGACCTTTTGAGTGCAGGGAGTCACCAAATCCTCTCTTGAGAGGACTCTTCTCCAGAATCAATGGCAGTTATCTGTATGTCAAGATTCATAATTGTAAATGTAGTTTCCTGTCCCAACCACCTGCTCCCAAATACATGGCAGCCACTTCCAAATTGCCACACGGAGGCTTATATTAATTACAAATACTCAACCAATAGCTCAGGCTTATTACTAACTAGTTCTTACATTTTAAGTTAACCCATATTCCTTGTTTACGCTCTGCCATGTGGCGGTACCTTTATCAGCATGGCATGTTCTTCTCCTGCTTCCTCTGCACTTGGCTTCCTCTTCCCATCATCCTTAGTTTGGTCACCCTGCCTATACTTCCTGCCTGGCTACTGGCCAATGAGCATTTGATTAAACCAATTTGAGTGGCAAATCTTTACAGTGTCCAGGAGGATTATTCCACAGCACATCGTGAAGTGCTGTGCCCCAGGGATGACTCCCCAGTTAAGAGGACTTACATTGGGCTCCCAGCACCTACATAGCATTACAGCCACCTGTAACTCCAGCTCCAGGGCATCCGACCCCCTCTTCTTGCCTCTCTAGGCAGCTGCATGCATGTACACACAGACATACACATAAATTAAACATAAAATCTCTCCTTAAAAAAAAAAGGAAGAAGCAGCAAAGGAGCGCGTCATTGGGAGTCACTCAGGGACGTCATGGTTTCCTTTATATTGCACAAGTGTATGGACCCAAAATAGAGGGAAAGAAACAGAGCAAAACTGTCACCTGGGACTCCACACTAGCCCACTTCTCTCCATGGCAGGAGGGAGGGCACGGCATGCAGGTCCCCCAAAGCAAAAGGCAGCTCTCAGAGCAACCCTCGACTAGGGATCAGAACGGAAGTACAGACAACCCGCTCCTCTGCCAGCTCCAGCTCATTGCATTCCCAGGAGGCTTTGCTTCAGCTTCCTTCTTGCTCCACCTCCCTCACTGCCCAAGATGCCAAATGCTGCCAGCTGTCCTGGGGCAAGAGGGGTGTCTGGTCTGTTACCCCCAAATGTCACTGCAGAAGCTAACTTCAGTCTCCACTGACTGACAGACTTCTCACAGCAGCCTTGGCTCTAGTGCCAGGCGTCAAAGACAAAGGGGCTCACCCCTGCCTGGCTCCAGGCGCCGGTTGATATTGAAATCACAAGCTGCCACTTGCACAGCCCGAGAAAGACATGGAAAATAATTTATTCGCACACAGAATGCCTCACTGCGATCCATCCACACTGTAAAATTGCATGCAGCCACTAAGGAAAACAGATGTATGTTGAGAACCATGTAAGGGAAAGGATTCCAGGGCGAGCCGAAAAAAGCTAGATACAATGTATTTCAAGTTTGGGAAAATAAAGGAGGCAGAAAAAAGTCTTTCATTTCCGGACAGGAAAAAAAGGCGTGAATCATTTGTTTGCTCTTCTATACTTTCCTATAGTTTCTGGGATATATATACAAATACATACTCCTTGGATAATATTCAATTACAAGTTTGTTTTAGAAACAAAGCATAGGGGGGCTGGAGAGATGGCTCAGCAGTTAAGAGCACTGGCTGCTCTTTCAGAGGACTTGGGTTCAGTCCCCAGCATCCATATCAAGTGACTGACTGATATTCCAGAGCCAGTTCCCGTCTGTAACTCCAGTTCCAGGGAATCTGACGCCTCTTCTAACCTCCCTCTTTTGATCGTGGTATGCGTGCAGTGCACATCCATACAAACCACGCAGTAAATGCCATTCTAGCCACCTGCGTTCTGCCCCACCCACCTTAACACTTAGAGAATCTTCCAGAACCCACTTGGTCCTGTAAGATGCTTCCAGATCCTGGTGAATGATTTAGACCTGACATCAGCGCCCAATGGACAAAGGGAGCATGTCCAGTTGTCCCTATCCTTGGGGCATCCAGCACATGCCTGCCCCAGATGGAGTGTCTGGGCAGGGTCTGCAGAACAGGGAAGTCTGAACACCAGAAAGGAAAGGGATTGCTGGGTACCCACGTCCCCCCTTCCAGCCTCAGCCTGGTGCTAAACCAAAGAACCCCAATACCCTGTGGGCTTCTCTTGCCTCACCCAGAACATGCCAGGAGCAGGCAGGTGGGCAGCAGGCAAAGGCTGGACAGAGTGGGAGGAGCATTCACAAGCTCTTCCCTGGCTGTGTTCACCCCGGCTGTGTTCACGTCCTGAGCACCCACAACCACGAGACAGAGGTGTGATAGCATCGGGTAGGAAGATGGGAAGATCCGGCAGTGTGATTTCTATGGGTCAGTCGCATCATCGCCCCTCAGGAAACGGTCCAAATCGAGCTCCAGCTTCTGACCCACAGAGTAGAAAGCACGTGATTTTGCCTTGCCACCAAGTCCCCTTGTGGCAGTTGGGTACCCTAATTTGAAAACCAGAAACAAGGAGAAGGCTTCTGGGCTATGGGCAGGACGTGGGCCTAGAGCCAGCCGGCCACCAGCCTCACCCGCAGTTGGGACTGGGCATGGCGCTAACCAGGCTAGAGTAAACAGCTCAAGTCCCCCACCCCACCCCCAACCTGCCCNCCTGCCCCCCTTGCCCACAGAGATATTCGCGTCATGGATGGAGACAGAGCAGGGTGGCTTGCCAGCATCGCCCTGGCTTTTGTTTCTCAGGGATGCAGTCACCTTCCAGACGCCTCCTCCCTCCCCAAGCTCATTGGTATGCCTCTTGCTTACAAGCACCTGGAGCTCCTGAGATTGCGCTCAGGTCTAGAACTGGGGGAGTTTATCACAGTTAAGTCGGTGGAGGCAGGAGGGTGTGTGTGTGGAGGGGGAGGCAGCGGGATCAGCAAAGATTAGGGAGTTGTTCACACCTCTCCATCATGGCGCAGGTGCCCTTCCACCAAGCACACTCATCAACACCTTTCTATTTTCCCATCCATTTTGAAAGGAGGTAAGGGAGGGGATAGCATAATGTTTAATTAAGAAATTAAGTCACTTCTTTCCTAAATATTCTGCTCAGGAAGGGGGAGGGGAAAGGCCAGCCAGCCCAAGAAAATGGTTTTTATCACCAGGAAAAAAAAAATCTGATGCCCAAAATAGCCCCATGGTTGCCTTAGCAACTAGCATATGCTCCCCTCCCCTTCCCGTCCGCCTTTGCATACGGCTGCATATTTCTATCGTCTCCCTTGCAGGCACAGTTCATAAACACGGCGGCATAATAAAGAACGTTATCGCCGATGACTTACGGCGCAGCTGCGCCCAGCCAGATAGCAAGTGGCGAGCCAATACAATTTCATGCAGCAAGGGCCACAGATAGATGAGGTGCCCTTCAAGTCCGATGCTACTTCTGTGAGTCAATCCAGATTCGGAAATAAAGTTGGTCTCGCCCTCCTCCCCATCCACCAGAGACAAAGCAGACCTGGCTGATGCCCGGGAGTCTCATTAGGTCCAGAACAAGCTCACCCTGAGCCCTGGATTAGCCTGCCAGACTTCTGAGCTCTGCTCCCGCCTCTGCCTTGTCAAAGGGCCCAGCCCGGGATGGATGAGGGTCTGTTTGAATTAATTATCCTCTCTTCGAGAGGATTATTGGGG
>LOEQ01001047.1:28797-40276 GCA_001685075.1 Bramus lutescens
GAGGTGGGGGTTGGGGCCGGCTCCACACACCCAACCAGGCTCCTCTAGCTGGGGAGGTGTTAACTGTGGGCTCTCTCTCTCTCCCTTTCTCTCGCCTTTCTTAAATGGCTAAAACAAGGGCCCTTGAGAGCCATTCTGTCCAGGGAGATTTCTCTGAATTGAGGACAGTTATCCCCTTGGCTTGCAAAACCCCTTCATAAAACTGCTTCCCTGGTCCTTGATCCAGACCAGGCTAGAGGTTTGGTTTACAACTAAATAAAACAGTCTATGCATGCTGGAGGAAGGAACTGGTTCACAAGGGGGAAGAGTCCAGGCTGCAGGGCTCCTGGGGACTTCTGGGACTGGGACAAAGAGGAAGGGGCAAGAGTGATTTTAGCCACCCTTGTAGAAGCTTATTGAACTAACCAGCACACACACACACATACACACACATATATACACACACATACACACACACCTACATACCCACACATACATACACACACACCTACATACCCACACATACATACACACACACCTACATACACACACACCTACATACACACATACACATACACACACACCTACACACACACACATACACATACACACACATATATACACACATACACACACATACATACACACACACCTACACACACATACATACACACACCTACATACACACACACCTACATACACACACATACACATACACACACCTACATACACACACATACACACACATATATACACACACACCTACATACACACACATATACACACACATACACACACCTACATACACACACACATACACACACATACACACGCAGCACAGTATATACACTCACAGGGCTATCAGCTCACTGGATCCTGGGAATCCTCTCCCTGCCCCTCTCCCACCACTCAGAAGGGGCCCCTTCCAAGCCACTCTGCAGCCAAGTTAGACAACTGGAATGGGGTCTACCTGTGACTACTCTGATTCTAGGGGCAAAGAGTCAGGTTGGGGAGTAGTTCCGGGGTAGAAGGGCCTAGGCTGGAGTCAGGGGAGAGCCAAGCTAGGGATAATGGTGGCTGGGAGGGACTGCTGGGTAGCAGGTAGATCAGGGGCGGCAGATATGGTCAGCACTACCCCCTGGGCCCCAGGGAACAGGAAGCTAAGGGCAGGATGCAGTAGCGGGACTCCTCAGGACCAGTCCACAGTGGAATTAAGGCAGCTAGGGAGCTCTGAGGTGAGTCCGGGACAAAAGAGTTTGTGAAGGCACCAGTTAGTGCTGAAAGGCCCAAGGCTGCAGGCCGCTGGCAGCCTACTTTCTCCCTCTGTAGGCCACAAGCAAAGCCATCCTAGGGGCTGCACCTACTGGGGGAAGAGCCAGACAAAGCCTGTTGGCTCACAGAGGGGAGACTGGACAGAACTGAGGTCTGTGAGCCTGCCACACACCAGAAGGGTTTCCTGGAGTACCGTCTGACCCGGCTACCAGTTCCTCTGGACTTGGGCTACTACTAACAGCATTGCCTCTGGGTGGCAGGACCTGGTGCCAGAGGAGGAGACTCAGCTTGTTACCTGGGCTTTGGTCTGTCCAGATAGTTCCCAGGGTGACTTAGCCAGGGTGCGGGATTTTTCTCCAACTCTATTGCTGAGCTAGAGAAAGCAAGAGGAAAACCATGCTCTTTATCCTTTACCCCAGCACTCCCTGGCTAAGAGCCCTTCCCCAGGTCCTCTGGAGTCTCAGATGTGCACATGCAAGGCTAAAACAGCAGGGCAGAAGAACAGCCATTTTAGCCAGGTGCGTAATGCACGCCTTTCATCTCAGCACGCGGGAGGCAGAGGCAGGCGGGTTTCCAAGAGTTTGAGGCCAGTCAGGGCTACATAGCAAGACGCTGTCTCAAAACAATATCTCTGAAAGTGGTAATTCAATGCCGTTTAATTCAATCCCAGTGTTGGAGAACCAGCACTCCTATCTTGTTCTGGAACTTTCTTTTCTCAGTGCTGGAGACAGAACTCAAGACATTCATTATGCAAGTCACACCTTCTTCCACAGAGCCATACTCCCAGCCCTGGAACCCTCATCTCCATAAAAGAAAACTGTTAGAGTTTGGACGCTGTGGCCCTCAGAGGTCCATGTGTGAATGGCTTGGTCCCCAGGGTGACATCGTTGTGGACCTGAACCTTGTGGAAAGTCATTGGGTCACAGAGGTCCATTTCCTGATGAGGAAGACTCATGGCTTTTAGGCCTCTATTGGGGATGCCAGGGAGAGCGGTGGGAGCCTGCAGTGGAACAAAGTGTTTATCCCATGCCTGGAAGCACAGGGGGAAGAGGCTCCCAGGTACACAGCCCTTGTGTAACCTTCACAAAATTGCAGCTTTTTCCTCCACTCCTCCCAAATGCAGAGAAGAGATTGACCACAAAGGCAATGGTTTGCCGAAACACTCAGCCAAACCCGCTGCTGCTCCAGGGCATGGTTAGGAGAGAGGATCAGAGGACATCTCACCCCCACCCTACCCCCACCCACCTGCTTCCTCCATGTAAAAGGAAAGGTCATTTTAAGCTGGGAGGCACACCTGCAACCCCAGCACTTAGGACTGGAGGCAGGGGGATTGTTGTGAGTTTAATGCCAGCTTGAGCTATATAATGAGTACCAGGCTAGCTTGAACTATATAGCAAGACCCTGTCTCAAAACAAGACACCAAAGAAGAGGAAGAGGAAGAAGAAGTCATTTGGGGAGGGGATGGTCTCATTTCCTTCCCATGGCAAAGGAAGTTTGTAACCCCGCGTTCTCATCTAGAACAGAGCAGAACAAAGCCAACTGAGCACTCTGCAGACAGCAAGGATCTTTGTAGACCCGAAAATTCATAATTATTCCCTCTGCCTCTGGAAATCTTCACTCAGTGGACAGCATGAGACTCACAGACACCCACTGCTCCAGTCCCATAGTGGGACTCTACAGTGGGGGAAATAGTGCTGAGAAATGACCCCAAGACCCTACTGTCTCTGTCCCATGTACCTTCCTGCTCTTTTCTGTCGTCTTAAGCCAAATCCCTGCTTCCTCTCTGCCATTCTCAAGGTGATGAGCAGCCCTGCCCAGCAGCTTCCAGCCCCTCATAGGTCTGCTGAGCCTCAAGGCCAGCCTTTGTGCCTCGGTCCTGGAAAAGAAGCTGCAGGGATGGGGGTCCCCTCAATCCATCTCCAGCAAAGGTGAAGCAGACCAGATTCCACTGTGTCAGAGCAGAGGGTGAGAAACTGGTTCCAGGGGAGAAAGATGGGTCGGTACTTACAGTGGAAACCCAGCCGCCTCCCTGAATTGAGGTGGGTATGAAAACAGGCAGCGGTCCAGACAGCCATCTCATCTCTGGTGGAAACAGTGTCCTCTCATGCTGGGAGCTCAGGGCTTTGCGTTCTCTTGGCATACCCTCCGCTGCCTTGGGACATTGCCTTGATGAGGGGGGAGCAGAGGGTCCTGAGTGTGGGGAATAAGGAGGCCCCACTGCACATCCAGGGCAGGGAGGGAGCGGCAGCATGTCTCCTGGACTCCAGGGGATGTCTGCTATTTATGTATTTATTGTTAGGTTCCATTAGCTGCTTCCCAACATGTTCTGATTTCACCTCAGCAGACCACAGCAAATCTGTTGCCATGATAAAACACCCGGTCAAAGAAACTCCTCCCGTGAGGGTGAAGATCTTAGCCTCCTCACACTTGGAGGCTACCATCCTTGGAAGCTACCATCCTTGGAGGCACCCATCCATCACGGTGGGGAAGTCACCGCTGGCTGGCAACAAGAGCATGAGGCAGCTGGTCAGGCTACACCTGAAGTCAGGGAGCAGAGAAGGAGGAAGTCGGGTGCTTGGGTCACACTCCTTTTTATGCATTTCTAGTCTCTAGCCCGAGGGATGACATCACCCATGCTCAGGGCCAGAGTCAGGGTCTCCTAACCTCAATTAAGCCAATCTAGAAACTCTTACAAACATGCCCCAAGCATGCCTAGAGTTTTGTCTCCCAAGTGCTTCTAGGTCCTGCCAATCTGGCAGCCAGTGTCACCCACCACAGAGACTAACACAGAAGAAGCAGGAGCTGAAGGGAAAGTTCAGGGTCCCAGCTATGCACACCTCCATCACAGGGCTGGGTTGTCTGGCAACAGGCGTGACAAGCCCAGCCCCAAGGACCTTATCCCTCTTCTGCTTAAGACCCAAGGCATCTACAAGACCGATAGCGCCATCATCTCTGCTGTACGGACGAGGATGCTGAGCCCCACATCAGGCAAATCACAAGTCACTGTGTAGAGACTTGAACCCAGGACTCCAGGACTGAGTTGTTTGGAGCCTTGGTACTCCTGTGGTTTTCAGAGTGAGGTGAGGAGATATGGAAGAAAGGATAAAGGAACCAGGTCACTGCCCGGAGGAAGCAATCCCGCCGGGTGGTGTAAGCACAACACCCTACTTGGCTCTGAGGGTATTGTCAACCAGAGAACCAGGGGAGGGAGGGCCAGTAAGGCACAGGTTACACGTGGTTTAGGTCAGCTCTTTTGAGATAAGAACCACAGCACCCTAGCCTTCCTGGCATCAGCAAATAAATCCTGAACTTCCTCTGTCCTCTCTATGTTTAGGGGCAGTGTAGCCCGGGTCAACCTCAAGCTCACTGTGGAGCCAAGAATGACCCTGAAGGTCTGATTCTCCCGCCTTCACCTCGCAAGTGCTGGGATTACCAGCGTGTGCCACCAGGCCCTGTTTATGTGCTTATGCGATGCTCAGGGTGAACCTAGGGCTTTGCAAAGGTGCTACAGCCCCAGCCCTGGACCGTCCTTGCAACATCTCTCAGAGGACAGCCGGGAAGGGCTGGATAAGAAGCCCCTGAGAAAAGGCAGACATGGACCCCAGTCCTACGGGACAGAGCCACCCACAGCAACTGCATGACAGAGTTGCTGAGCGCAAAGAGGGAATCCTGTCTTGGCCAGTGCACTAAGGAGGGAAATAATGGACGGTGATGGTGAAATAGAAAGGCTGTCATAAGGTCCCAGTTGGGATGCACGAGATGCCTGGCCCTGGACCCTAAGGTGAAATCAGCAGCCCCTGTGAGGAGGAAGCAACAGCCGGGTGACCAGAAGAGCCCCATCTCACCAGGGCAGAAGTTGCCCACACCTCATGAAGGTTTGGTGTCTCGGTGGAATTGAGAGCAGCTCTCTCCATCAGGTGGCAGGAAGGTCTCCCGAAGGCGTGGCATTGCAGAGGCCTGTTGGGAACATCTAGAAATGACTACAAACCTAAATGCAGGGGTGAGGATGCAGTGGAAGCAAGCCAGGAATGGAGGCTGCCAAGCAGCTCCCAATAAAGACATGGAGTCTTATTATTAATTATAAATGCTCAGCCTTAGCTTGGGCTTGTCCCACTAGCTCTTTTAACTTAAATATGTTCCTATTCATCTATTTTTTTGCCTGGGAACTTTTTACCTTTCTTTCATTCTGTATGACCTGCTTTCCTGCTTCCTCCATGTCTGGCCAGCTAGCCTCAGGCATCTGTCATCTCTTTTTGTTACTTCTTTGAGCCTAAATCCCTCCTCCTCCTCCTTACTCCCCCTTCCCAGAGTTCTGCCTGTATCTATTCCCTCACTATTGGCCAGTCAGCTTTTTATTAGACCAGTCAGGTACCACAAGCAGTCAAGGTTAACGCAGAAACACATCTTTACATAGTTAAACAAATGCAACACATCTTTGTATAGTTAAACGAACATTCTGCAACCCCGAGGGATTGCAGGGCATTTAGGGGGGATGGTGGGGTAGCTGAATGAGGAGCACCAAAGGCGCAGGCATTGAACACTTGGTTCCTAGCTGGTGGTGCTGTTGGGAGGTTTACGAGGTGTGGCCTTGCTGGAGGAAGTGTGTCACTGGAGGCGGGCTTTAACACATATAGCCACACCCTATTTCGTGTTTGCAGTTGAGGTAAGATCTCATCTTTCTGCTCCTGCCACTGTGCCTGCTGCCCGGCTTCCCGCCATAATGGACTCTTGTCCCTCTGGAACCATGAGCCCAAATAAACTCTTGCTTCTGTAAGCTGTTTTTGGTCATGGTGTCTATCACAGCAGTAGAAATCTAATGAAGCCAATGGGAATGAAGACTAACAAGGAGAAAGAGGCCATCAGAAGCACAAAAGGACTCAGAGCAAGGGGACAGCCCTGTCTTCCTTCCCTCCAAGTATGTATCTGGGGGCTGGGGAGGGGGTAGCAGGGTCCCTGGAGGAAAACATCAGCTTTCTCCCAGAAGGAAATCTCTCTGTGGCAAGAAACAGGAAGCCTTGGGCTGAGGTTAGCTGCCAAAGTCAGGGTCACTCTCCTCTACCCAGTGATCCCTAGAATGTCTGTGCTGATCCTGGGCCAGGCCACCTCCCCAGAACCACCAGCTAGACACAATGTCAAGCTGCCTGGCCTTGGCATATCTGCTAGCACCTCTTCTGCCCCGATCTCTTTTTTGTAAATTTACTTATTTTATGTACATGAGTGTTTTGCTTGCATATATGTCTGTGTACCATGTGTGTGCCTGGTGCCTATGGAGGCCAGAAGAGGGTATCGGAGCCCCTGGAAATGGAGGACAGTTGGGAGTCACCATTTGTGTGCTGGGTGGGACGGAAACCCAGGTCTTCTGCAAGAATAAGTATTCTTAACCATCTCTCCAGGCCTGCCTTTTTCTTCCTCCCTCCNCCCTCCGTCCCTCCCTCTCTCCCTCCCTCTCTTCCATCCATTCTTGTTTCTGAGACAGGGTCCCACACATCCCAGGCTGACCTTGAACTCACTATGTAAGCAACAATGACCTTGAACTCCTGATCCTCCTGCCTCCATTCCCCTAAATTCTGGAATTGCATGTGTGTAGCATCAGGCCAGGTCTGAGAAACTTCTTACAAATTACCTGGACCTACTCTTCCACTAATCAGCTCTAGTCCCCAGGGCTCAGCACAGGCAGGCTCAGAGCCACAGTGGGAAGCATGAAGTCAGGCCACCATGTCCCAACCGTTAGATCTCAGAAGGATGATGTCACCAGCTGCTGGCTAGAGGCTACCCAGACATATGTCTTAGGTGTTCCCAAGAAGCCAAGGTTTCCCAAACATCCTGTCTCACCAAGTATCATTATCATGTCCCCAGGAGATCACTAGTCATTTTCAGAGGCTTTGTCCAGGAGCTGTGTGTGAAACACTGGGAGAGAACAATTGTCAAACTCCCACACAAACAGCCAGAGAAGAGCCCACGTTCATCTGCTGAAGCCCTGTAAATCGTGATATATTTTATGAATCTCACTTACATTTCTGTCCTGACTTGTGCATAAAACTTATAGAGATTTACACAAGCCAGTCACGTGTCACCCTTCCGAAATGGCTCTATGTCTTAGTGACCTTTTAGATGCCAACGGCAGCTTTCCTGTTGTTACCCATAATTGGAAAAGCATTGGAGATAAGAAAATTTATGGTACTAATGATCTACCTGAGCAAGGCCATAAAGAACATCGGGTATCCAAGGGGACAGAGGGAGGCATGCACCTGCTTATCACACGTTATCTCCATCCTCCAGGACCTGCTGCCGCTGTTCCTGCCCGGTCCCCGAACCCAAAGGCTGTGGCTCGCGCAAGGCTGACCCAGGCATGGACACTTCAGGCTTCACCTGGGTCGGAGAGCAGCGTGTTTCTCTGTAAACCAAGGTCAAGGTCTGAGGGTCACCCTTCCCCACCCAAGGTCCTCCCCACGTCTACACTGATTTACACTCAGTGGAGGTAAAGAGAAAAACAGGTTGAGGAGAGAGATGAGGGGGGCTCTTCCTCCGCCCTGCTGAGTCCTGTTCTCTTGCAGGAGGCTGTGCAGTGGGGCTGGGGAAACCCCAACTCTGTAATGTTTACATCTTGCTGGATCTGAGTTCCCATGTTCGCACTCACAGGAAGGAGTAGAACAAGATCCCAGAGCACCCAAGACCTGTGAAGACGAACTCCCTCACACGGGGCAGCCGCTAAAGGGTTCACAGTAGCCACCCCGGCTACCAGAACAGCATGGAGAATGTGAGTGGGTTCTTTTTTTTAATTTGTAGAGGACAGAACGTTTTTTCTTTTTATTAGCATGTATCCATAGCATAAAGCGATGGGCTTTGTTACGGCATTTCTAGTCGTGTGGGTCAGGAAAAGAGGCCAGGTTTACCCCATCCCCCGCTCTTGTCCCTTCCCTGCTCCTATTGGCGGTCCTTCTCAAATTTCAGTCTCTCTTCTATTTTCAACACATGAACACAGATTCACACACAGGCGCATATGTGTGCACGCATGAGCACTCATACACACACAGTCACACACGCGTGTGCACGCATGAACACTCACGCAGCCACACAGTGTGCGCATTTACTTGCATTCACACACGCACACACATAAACACACAGTCATGCATGTGTGTGCACACATGAGCACTTGACCGCATACACACATGCATGCATGCACACATTTTCAAAACCTAGATTCCCCATCTGAGAGGACACATACTATTTGTCTCTCTGAGACTGGCCTATTTTATCATGAGAATGTCTCTAGTTTCATCTATTTCCCTGCAAATGGCATAATTTCTTTCTTCTTTATGCCAGTGTCTACACCTCATTTACTTTATCCATCCATTTGGTGATGGGCATCTAGACCAATTCATTAACTTGACTTTTGTGACTCTGCAGTAAACATGTTTACAAGTGTCCCTGCCTGCAGCCACTATGGGAACCAGTATGGGGCGGTCCTCAAAGAACCAAAAATATCATGACCATATGACAGCGCTATGCTCCACCTGGGTACATGCCCAAAGGATCACTTGCATTTGTCAAGCACCTCTGAGATACTGGCAAACCTCATCTCCACGCTGGGGCACAGCAACCTGGGGACAAATGTACGTGTACCTGAGATGATAGGCAGCTGCAAGGCCTCTTCCCCACAGAGGTGTGAGCAGGAGGATGCACAGCCCAAACTCAGGACCCAGCAAGGTGGGAGGCACCCAGGCTGTCCTGGTTGGTCCTCTGGGCCTCCCGTTGTCATAGGAGCAGTGTGTAGCTGTAGCCGGTGCTCAGGCAGTAGAAGAAAAGAACATCTGAGACCAAGCTGCAGCTAGCGGAGACAGGAGGGAAGAGGTGACCCATGACGAACCCCAGATCCCTTCTCCTCTGAGGAAACATGGGATATGAAGGTGACCCCTCATGAGCCCACAGTTGCAGAGGGGGGGGCACAGGCTTCCCAGGAACCAACAGCTACACAAAGAGCAGAAAGTGAACAGGGTTTGTGAGTGACCAGGAGATGCAGACCAGAATCCGTGGCTCCTAGAGACCTGCGCTTAGCTTGGCCTCCATTCCTGATACACTGACTTGCTTATCCTGTGACCCAACGATGTGAACGTCACTCCCAGCCTGGAAGAGACCTGCTGAACCCTCCAGGGATGTCCTCTGGCCCTCTTAGGGTCCCATATGTCTGCAGCCCGGAAGCAGAAGCAACCTCGGTCTGTGAGAGGGACCCTTGGCAGGCAGCGTGGCTGAAGGGAAGAAGGAACGGTCTGGGCATGGCCTGGTGGATTCCAGCCCCCATCTCCATAATTATCTTGACTTTGAATAGATCATTTACCCCTTAGGGCCTCAGTTTCCCAACCTGTAAATGGGAGGATAGAAGACAGCTTCATTAGGGAGCTAAAAGGTGGGTGTGTGCAATGTTTAGCAAGGGGCTGATGCATGAGGCCAGGTTGTGGCTGTCCTGAGAATCTCACCCCTCCAGTTTCTCCTCTTCTCCTCCCCCTTCCTCCCCACCTTCTTCTCTCCCTCTTCCCTCTTCCCCTGTCTCCCCTTGTTCCTCCTCCCCTCCACCGCTCCACCTCCTCCCACTGCTGTCACCACCACAGCTGTCGCTTCCTGAAGCCCAAGCCCTTTGTCTCTAAAGAAGGCTGGCATATACCTGGAGGTGAGGGTGACACCTAGGGGTGAAGGTAACGGAACCAGGTCACTGACACCATTGGCAAGACTGCTGTCTCTGACAGCTGCTTGGGGATGGCAGCCATCCTGAGGAATCGCCACGGGAGGGTGCTTAGGGGTGTCTCTGACAGCCAGGACCCGGCAAAATGTCTGGATATTCTAACCAGGCTCCCAGGAGAGGGCACAGGAGCAGCTCCCTAGGGCCAGACAATCTGATCTCTGCTCTGCCTTCACTGGACATGCCAGCTTCTCTGGGTCTCATTTTCTCCTTATGTAAAATGGGTGGGGAGCAACACCTGCCTCACAGGCTTGAGAAAAAAAAAAGGACCAAGTGCTGGGTGCGGTACTGAGCCTGGAGGAGGCTGCCCATACCTGTGCAATGAACTTGGGGTGCCCTACCCCTCAGAGTTTCCAGCAGGGTGGACAAAGGGTGCTAATGTCCAAACCCAGAGAGAAGCAGAACCGCCGCCATCTTCCACAATTGGGCAGCCCCTCCCCCTTCAAGAGTCACCCTAAGGCTTTTCCTAGAGTACCTCAAAGGCCTGGAGGGGTGTGTGTGTGTGGGTGTGGGTGTGGGTGTGTGCACGAAGGGATAAAGCTCCCACCGGATCCTCCAAGGGGCATGTCACTCTAATCAAAGCTGGCTGTCTCCTTCCCCCTCTCAGTGAGACATCCTGGTCCCTCGGGACTGTGATCCAGCAGGGAACTTCCACTCCACCTAACACCTTCACCAGCCAAAAATGTAAAACAATGACAGGCCCTAAATCCTCGAGAGGAAATGCTCTTACAGCAAAGAGACCACTGTGTGCTGGAGAGGCTGCTGGAGCCGGGGCCTAGGGTACAAGAAGGCTACCCAAGGCCTTACCTGATTGGATAGGGGCTTGCTAAGCCGGGACCACCTATGTCAATCATCCGCTGTCCTCTGGGAGACTGCAACTTTGTTGCGAGCTCCATTTTATCTCCGCTCTGACCTCCGGGGTCTCATGTCTCCGTGGGTTCCACATCACTGTGAGGCCGCCACAGCTGTCTTACCCAGTTTACAGAAGGACAGTGTGGCGGACATCAGAGAGATTCTGCTCCCAGTGCCAACAGCGTGGAGATCAAGCCACCAGGCTGCAGGTTCTCAGGCACAGACAGTTTGGGTCAAACGTGCTTTATGTGACCAGTGTCCGGAACAGATGTGGGTATCAACTTTAAGAGAAATGGAATTGTGGGCTAGGGATGTGGGTTAGTTGATAGAGGTGCTTGCATGAAGTCTTGGTTTGGACATCAGAACTTTGTAAACTGGCTGTGGTGTGGTGGTGCCCCCCTCCTTAAACCCAGCACTCAGGAAGTTGAGGCAGGAGGGTTACAAGTGCCTACACACCATGGTATGGCCCTGTCTCAGATAAGTGAACAAAGAAATAGGCTGTAGGTTCCAATCCTTGCCCCATGGATGGACCTCGGAGCCATTCCACTCAGGCCTGTGAGCCAGTGACAAGGGGCACAGGCTGAAGGGTTCACTTTAGACTCCCTGAAGTCATCAAATTCAGATGAGTGGCGTGGGGGCTGC
>LOEQ01001047.1:148433-165131 GCA_001685075.1 Bramus lutescens
TGCGGGAACTGCATTACAGCAGCCGGGACGCAGACAGCCGCAGGAGAGATGAACTTGGAGTGGTGTGAGGCCATCAGGCCCTTCCTCTGTCTCCTGGAGAGCCCTCTATGAAGCCCCTCAAAATGGCACAGTGCCCCACACTGCGGCTCAACCATGGAGCATCTATCTGTGGCCATGGGCCCCTCTGCGGATCTGAAACCCTGACGTGACTACATATCAGATCCCAAGGACTGGCTTGGTAGCAGGGTGGCCTTACACAGACCCAACAAGCTAGTGTATCCAAGGGGCTGGCCGGGGAGCACCACAAACTGTGGGCTACTGCACACAGGCACATGTAGGGCCCAGCCATATGGGAAAGGTCTCCACACTGCCCTTGGGAGCTAAAACAGCACCACCAGCCCTTACAGCAGAAGAGGCTCTCTTAGCCCTTTGTCACCCAATAAAGCTATGGAGGGCTGACTCACCCCTCCCCCCCAAGTCTCACCTCTTCTCTGAGCCTCCTCAGCCTCGACCCTCCTAACTTGAATCAAAGCCTGTTGAGGAATCCTGTGCTTCTGGCCCACTTCTGGGGTTGTATCCCATAGAAACAATCCGAAGATTTATATACAAGGACATCTACATCAGCATGAACATGGCACACACTGGAAACAATTCAGACTTACATGCCAAAATCCCACAGAGTCATAAAAATCACATCACAGAAGATGAGAAACGCTGAGAATATTAAATAAAAATAGCAGGCTATAAGCCACATACACAGGCCCTAACTCCCATCCCAGGCACATATGCAGTTTGCATGCACGTGTGCGGTTTGCACGCACACAGGCGCTAGCACCCACTCAGAAATGACGGCCTCTAGATGGAATGGCAGTGGGTGTTCTTCAAGTCCTCCTGTCTGGGCCTAACACTCCAAGGGTAAACGTGGGTCACTAAGACTTCCGGGACCCAAGACTGAGGAGATGGTTATGAGAGTTGCGACCTCAGGTTCGGGATGAAGCTTCCCAGCCAGCCTCAGCTGGGGAGGTGGTAAAGAACTTGCTTTGTAAGCAACAGGACCACAGTGAGATCCCAGGAAAGCATGTGAAAGCCAGGTGTGGTGATCTGCATCGGTAACTCTCGTAGTGGCACAGAGCCGGGAGGATGGGACCACTGGCCAGCCAGTCCAGCTGAAATGGCAAACTCCAGGTTCAGTGAGAGACAACTGAGAGGAACTCGGGCCTCTACAGGTGTTCACAGGGGTGACAGCATCCGCCACCCCTTCCCACCCCCACAATATCCAAGGCCCAAAACAAAAGACATTTTCTAAAGACACACCTTGCTAGGAAAAACTCTGGTGCTTCCGAACAACTTTGCACAGGGCCCCAGCTCCCAGCTCTTTCCAAAAGCAGCGGCTGAGCTTGTCCTTCAAGCTCCCCTTGCTTGTCCTTCAAGCACCTTGTCTCACAGCACGCACAAAAAGAGGCCAGCAGTCTCCTTCCAGCTGTAAAACCCTTCTTCCCCAGAACCCGTGGGGGGCCTAAGCTGGAGCAGCCTGGGTCTGGGCCTGCTTAAGGAGGAATGTGGCAAGCACAAGGGACCATTGTTAAGGCCCCTGCTCTGACCGCAGGCTGCGGGAACCTCTCAACCTCTGCCGGCTCCTGAAACCGGATCGAACACTTCCTGGTGCACGGACTGCGTTGGGCCTGGTCTGAGAGGGGAGGCCAGGGAAATCAGCAAAGCACTGCTCTAGCATGAGACCGCTGCCTCGCAAGGAAACGGAAGAGGCCAAAACAGTGCCATGTGCAGCCCCTGTGGGAGGGAACAGCATAGGACCAGAGCTCAGGCTCTAAGATTCTGTCTCAGGTCAAACAAAGCCTTTCTTCCCAGGAGCTGCAACAAACAGGAGCCACTCAGAAGGCAGAGTCAGCACCACAGAGTAAAGCGGTCCACCCACAGGTAACAACGCGCCTGTATGAGGAGTTTGTGGACGCACCTGTATCCAGAGGTGGGCTTTGGACCAGCAGGCTCCTCCAGCTGCGACTGCCCTGTCCTCTTCTCAGACCCCTTTGAGAACCGGGACTCAGGCCTAGATCCTCACTCTGAGAAAGTGTGGGGCGGGGCGGGGCAACAGGCAAGGCCTTGGCCTTGGCAGAGCTGGGGCTGGCTGGGAGGCCTTACCCTCCTACTCCTGAACTGGAAGCAGCAACTCCCACTCTGCACTGGGACTGGAAGCCCAGAGCAAGGGCCCCAGGCCTCCCTTGCTGACCTTGTGGTTTGTGAGCCTCCTCCAAGGCTGGTAACTGAAGACTTAGAAGAGTGTTGAAGACACAATGAACGTCTGTGCCTCTGTGCGCCTGAACGCAGGGCCTCACCAAGCTGTAAGAGTAACCTGGGTGATCGGATGACAGTGACCATGACAGTGACCAGAGGTAGCGACACAGGTACAGACCGCTTCGACACTGTTGTTGGGAGTGGCTCCCCAGGTGGCCTCCTCTCTTGGCTGAGATCGCACTTGCTGCTCAGGCACACTGCAGGCCTTTACCTCACCTCAGGTAGCCTGCCTCTGTTCTGCCTCCACCTGGGGCCTGAAGGAGACCACGCCCGGGTCTTCCCCAAACTGGAATATCAACAATCCAACGCAGCCCGGTTCTGGGGCCAGTTTACAGTCCTCAGGGCTCCCCAGGACAGGCTGGACACTATTCCCTTTCTTGGTCTTGTCCTCTCTGTCCTATCCCAACATGGGGACCCTCGTGACCACCTCCCTCTTGGGTCCCTGTCTCAGGAGCTACTTTTGGAGGCCTGGGCTGCTGTGGGTAAAGTCAGGCTGGGTAAGTGGGGGCAGGGGGGGGCTAGTGGACAGGCTTAGGACAAAGAGAAGGATACAGATGAGTGACAGGGGGAGGGATGTCCCTTCAGGAAGCAGAACCAGCCCCAAAGGAAAAACTTAAAAATAGCCCGGGTGAGCAGAGCCTGTACCGGAAGTCTGTAAACAGCTATTGTTCCCAGCCCTGAATCCCTACCAACAACCACATGGGTTATTTAACAAGGGTAAGCCAAGTCCAGATAAAGACAGAGGAAGCTCTTCCTCTTGAGAGAGCGAGCCCCAGTCAGACACCTTAAAGTCCAGGGTCAGGGAAGTAAAGGGAGAAAGCAGGGGCTGACACCAGGGGAGCCTCCCCTCCCGCTCGCAATGCACCTTCCTCAAGGCCAGGTCCTGCTGTGTCCAGCAGACAGACCCTGGAAAAGCCACCTCTGCCCAGGGCTCCAGCATGGCAGCCAAGGGCTCTGACTACCCTGGCTTATCTGTACTGTACATGTGGCCCACAGATGGAGCTTGCTGAGGTCATGGCCCCGAGGGTTCTGTTCCATAACCCCTGCTGCCTGCCTTTGGAGACCCGTAAACTCAGAAAGCTCTAAGCCGAATCTCTGGGTGAGGAAAAGGCTGGATGCTTCCATCCACCCACCCCTAGGAAGAGGACAGCCAGTATCCCTGAGAAATGATTCTGGCTAAGTAGTTTTGGGCTCCAAGGACAAAGCCTTTCCACTGAAGCTAAGGGCTAATTCTGTAGCCTCTCCCCTCTCCCTCGGCCTCTTCTCTCTTGGTTCTTTGGGACAGAGGCTCACACTGCATATAGCCCATGCTGACTTCAAAGTCTCAGTGATCCTCCTGCCTCAGCCTTTAGTGTATGTAGCACCGAGCTCAGCTCCATATACTGCTTTCCGGTGACTTCAGAAATAGACTTCTTTCTCTGCCAAGGTCACTCTGGGCACACAAGGTCCCCCTCACTATCATGCCAAAGGCAGGCTGAGCACACTCTGAGATGATCACATGAACAAGTAGGTCAGAGACATCACATCTCTGCAGCTGAGATAAGGCCAAGAGAAACAAAGAAGAAACACACAGAGGAGCAGCTGGGCACAATAGGAGTGGGGTCCCCTCCTCAGTCCAGTCCACAAGGCAAGTGACCCACATTGCTCCTCCCAGAAGCCAAGTGTGGAAATCCTTGGCTCCTTAAATCAGGACACAGAATACAGGCAGTCCCTGGGTAGCTGTGGGTGGTGAAGACCTAGTTCTCGGGATTCCCGCCCTGGCTCTTCTTTGGCAGGCTAGACTAGTGCTCTACTCCTGGGTCCTTCCTAGGCATCCTGCCCCAACTTCACTGTTAATTTCTCCTTGGAAAAACCCGTCAAGCAAAGGTGCAGAATGAAGTGGCTCCCCGGTCCAACCAGCAACAGGCTCATACGTCTGGAATCCTGGAATCACAATGGCCTCCCCCAGATCCACTACCTTCTTTGTTTTTAAAATAGATTTGTTTATTTATTTGTTTATTTGTTTATTATATACACAATATTCTGCCTGCATGTATCCCTGTGGGCCAGAAGAGGGCAACAGATCTCATTACAGATGGTTATGAGCCACCATGCGGTTGCTGGGAATTGAACTCAGGACCTCTGGAAGAGCAGTCATTGCTCTTGCCCTCTGATCCATCTTGCCAGCCCCTCCACCAACCTTCTTTAAGATGGGCCAGGGGCACTGAGATAGACAGGGCTCACCCAAATGGCGCATATATGTGCTATTTTCTACAACCTACAACTATGGTCCTGTTTGGGGAGAATTTCTCTAATTATGATTCAAGTGAGGGTCTGAAGGACTGCCTTGGATTAGAGTGGACCCTGATCCAGCGACAAGCGTCATCATAGAAGATGGGAGAAAATAAAGCTGAAAACCACACACCTATACAGACAGCCATGTGAGGGTGGAGACCAGGATGCCAGGGATGTGTCTGTCAGCCGAAGACTGCTAGCAGCTTCCAAAGCTGGAAGAGGCGCCAGGCAGACCATCCATCCCTCCCTCTGGGCCTGGAGAACATACTAACACCACAGACACCTCGAGGTGGGACTGCTGGCCTACACAGCTCTGAGAGAACACGGTGTGACAAAAGTAATCCCCACGGAATCTGTGATGCTTTGATACAGCAGCCCCCGAAATGAAGGTGCCCCTTAGAACTCGGAAAAGGGAAGAGGAGGCTTGTGTGCAGCTCCGCAGTGGAGCCTGTGTGAGACCTTGTGCGGCAAAATTCGAGGAGAAAGAGGAAGGAAGGGGTTAGGAAAAGGAGAGGGAAAGAGCTGAAGAGGGAGAAAGGGTCTTGAGCCTGCTGCAGCCACCGACTGGCTTTCTGTCTATTCTGAAGCCACCTCTCTGTCCTGGCTCCTAAGTCCAGAGAAGGAACACTATGCCCTGGGTGGGCCTCCTGCTTCTCTCAGCCAACCATGCTCCCTGCCCAGATTCACATTCATGAGCACCATTAACAATGACCCCTTTGCTGCCGGGGAGCAGTGGAGGTGGAGGTGGGGGTCTCCTTATCAATCCATCCGCATGTGTAGTCTGGAAGCCCCAGCTCGCACACTGTGGACAGACTTATGGCTCCCCATTAGAACCAAGAGTTCCTAGTGGGGCAGTGAATTACAGGGTCACTCTACCTGCAGAAGATGTCACCCCCTGCCACACACACACAGAAGGACTTCAGGTGGTCACATACAGGGTCAGGAAGCCTCCTACCTAATTCCACAAAGCCATAATTCCACAGAGCAAGAAACCTCTGCCCAAAGCTCAAGGGGGACCTGAGCTTCCCAGGGGAGCTTCCAACTTTCTTCTTCCAAAGCTGGCCCAGCCCCTCAAGGAGGCTGCTTTAGTGAAGGGCGCTCTTTGTGTAGGCTTTAGACTCCTGCCTCCAACCTTCCATCTTGGCCCCTCCTGCCTAGAGCCCCAGGGTCATTCCAGGCTCACCATAAACATGGCTACAGGATGCAGACTCCCTTTCTTCTTTGCTAAATTACAGTTATGGGACTCGAACACACCTGGAATCACCAGCTGCTGAAAGAAAAATGAGCCAAAACTAAGAAGATGTGGGGAAGAGAAGAGGAAGAACTTCCTGGTTCAGGATGAGGCCGCAGGGGAGAGGAAGCCACTCTCCCAAAAGCTGTGCAGAGGTGGACATGGCACTGAGTGTTTTGGTTTTGTTTTTTGTCTCAAACTCACACACAGGCATTTGAACCCCTTGCTCCTGCCTCTACCTCCCAAGTGCTGAGATTTTGGGCATGTGCCACTGTGCACATCTAGAAGTGGACACATAACAGACACAGACGTGGACAGGTCCCTGGAGGAGGGTCTGGACATTCCCTGCTTTGGGGAGGGGAGGGGATCATGTGACCTCTGAGCCCACTCAGGTCAAAGGTTCCCAACTAAATGGCAGCTGGTGAAGGCAGGAGGGAGACCACGGGAGGCCTCTAACTTTAACAAGAGCATAACTTGAAGCTCTTAGGGTATAGGTTAGAAGCCCCAGGGGAGGAGGCAAATTCTCCAAGCTTTAATGGGCCCACATCCTTCACGCACTTAGACCTTGTGGTCCTGTCTGGGGACAGAAAGCTGAGACTCCAACTCCAGGCCAGAGCACAGTGCAGCCCATTCACCTCATCTGCTCCCCACCATCTAACACCATCAGAAGGTCCCCGACTCCCAAACTGCTCTTCCATACTCTGAGGCTCTTCACAAAGTCTCATTTCCCATGATCCTCCGGGAAGGCACTCCAAGAACCCTCCATGAAACGAAGACCAGTCAGCTTGCCTGATATAGGCCTGGCTGGGTCCCACCTGGGCTTTTTCATGCTTACCTGGGGGACCAGGAGGACCCAGAAATCCTGAGGGAGACTTTGGTCTGTTTGTACTCTGAATCATAGAAAAGAATTGCTAGGCAGGAACCAGTTCTCAGGATCCAGTTTTCTGGTACAGCCATTCCTTCTCTGTCCTGCCACTAGGCCCAGTCACTGGACACATGGGTAAGAGAGACCAGTCCTGACCTGCCTGAATAGAGCAATTCCCTCCCTTCTTACCTTACCCACCATGGGAAAATCTCAAAAGCACTTTAAAAATGGAAAGCAAAAGGCAGAAGCAAGCACTTACCACCAGGGGCCACTTGGCCCAGGTGGGACCCTCCATCAATCATACCAGCCCTCATGTTCAGAGTGCCAGATGGAGCTCTCAGCTCTGTGGCCTGAGGCCCAGGCAGATATGAGCTGCGGCCTAATTACAGGGCACAGTGACCCCAGGGGCAGAGTTCAGGCTCCAGTCAGAGCAGCACCCAGGAGCCAGGGGAGGGGTCAGAGGCCAGCTCTTGACAATCACACCCCATGTTCACCCAGTGGCCTGGAGGTGGGGACAGCCACAGGGACCACACAGCCCTGCCTGTCCCCGCTCAGCCTTGCTTGGCTGGGTTCCGCTGAACATGAGAATGGGGTAGGTTTATTCTCTGTTAGGCCTCAAAGACATAGAGCAAAGGAGGATCACGGGAAACTGAGAGTGCCAATGGGTTTGCTGTGTAGGAGAGGCCCCAGCTAGAGACTGAGAAGATTCCAAAAGGAGCTAGCATGAAGCAGGTGGGGCTGGGAGGTAAAGTCCTTTTAAAAAATTAAAAACAAACAATTCAGAGACACAAACTAAGATCCCATGAGGCTGAAGCAAAGGCAGAGGGACACGCCTGCACACCAAGGGTGACCCAGTCATCTGGAAGTCACCATGACCTGGAGAGAGCAGAAGCCTGGCACAGGCTACCCCTCCGAGTGGCAGAAGAACCCTGCCCCACAGATCCCTAGGGCTGCATTTCTGGCCTCCAGTGATGTTTCAGGCCCTTCAGACCCGAGCGGCTGCATTCTCAGCTGCTGAGCTTCCCCTGGGCCTCCTGGGACCGATCACGATCACGCTGTCCCGATCGTTCTGTATCTCACACATCTGTCCTAGTCAGCTGTTCGCTCAACACCCACTCAGTCCCAGCTCCACGGCTCCCAGCACTGTTCGGGGAGCTTCTGAGCATCCCTCAGTGGAGACAAGACCTCTCCTCTCCCTCACAGGAACGGCCCTCTTCCATGCAGGCAGTAAAGTCCTTCCCTCACCTGCCTGCTCCTCTCAGGTGGACAGACCACCTCTCCAGGCCACATTCACAGAAGCAGATGACCCCTGGACTGTTTACACCAGTACCAGAAACCCTGGAAGGACCTGTTTACAGTAAATGGAAATCCGAGGTGCCAGAGAGCAATCTGGCTGATCCCAGGACCTCCAATCCACAGCCCAGAGCCCAGCAATGCAGCCCCTGACCTCTGACCTGTCTTCAGGCACCTGGCAGCTGGGGACCAGGGGATGTCAGGCAGGAAGAAACCTCCTCCTGTCCTCCCAAGACACTGCCTGAGAGTCTGCCTCAGCAAGGACCAGGCCCACCAGACTGAAGCCCCACTGAGGGAGGTGTTGGGGAAGTGTCAATACAGGAAGGAAGAGCCTGTCGTGATCACAGGGCTGCTGGGACCATTCTTTTCGCAGCTAAAACAAAACGGAATTTTTAGCCAAGTCGTCCTTTGTCATCAAGGAGCTCTGTGAACTGCCCAGAGCTGGGGGGTGATCTATTGTATGCAAAATAAAGAAATGATCAAGATCATCTACATCCTACCGTGGTCCAGGTGCATGGCCCCTCTAGCCTGGTTCCTGAAAAGGAAGCTCCCTTCCATCCCAGACACAACAGAACACAAACAAATCCAGCTCTAGCAGCTTCTCTCTCCTGAATCAACCTGGTCCAGCCACTCCAGACACTGGACACAAGCCTGGCAGGGATGGACACAGAGGGGCACACACCCTCCCAGGTGAAGATGGAAGACTTCAACTCTGGACTACACGGTGGTCCAAACTGCTCCTGCAGAGGTGGCTCCCAGCAGCCCTCACTGCTGGGCAAAGGTGACACACTCCACCCAGCACCTAACCCTGAACCGCGAGGATCACACTTTGGCACCCTGGCTGTCCTCCTCCTGTCTTCCTCGTGGCTGGACTCCCTTCCCTGGCCTCTGCTCCCTTCAACCTTCAAACCAGACGAGAGGTTTGCTTGAGTAAAATTATTTTTCTTTTCGAAAATTAACTTTTAAAAATGGTAGCTACTTTTTTCCTGACTATAATACAATCTAAGCATGAGGCAGAAAATGTGCAAAGAAAGAAAGGAAGGAAGGAAGGAAGGAAGGAAGGAAGGAAGGAAGGAAGCAGCTATAACCCTACGATATAGATAACTCGCGGTATCTTGACAGCCGTCCTTCACTCTGCCATGATCGCATGCACATCCAGGTAGCAGGGTGGTCAAGGCTGCCTACATTCCTGGGTCCTGTTTTTCAAATTCTCTACAGTTCTTATCTTCTGACTCTAGATGAGTCATTCCACATCAGAATAACATTCATTCAGAACATAAAAAATAGTCCCTAGTCAGAGGACGGGAGGACCTGGACACCCCAGGGTTTTTCCAAGGGGCAGCAATTGAGGACCTCTGCCTTCCAGGGGTTCACAAGCCTCATTCACTTCCTGGCATCTTACAAAATGCAAACCCAGTGGCCCACACCATCCTGGAAATGGCCCTGCCTGTGGGCACCCAGAGCTACCAACTCAGCAGCACGCCCTAACCCCCCCTCCCTGCTTTCCGGCAGTCACTGGAGGACAACTGTCCGGCTTCAGCCTCCACGGATCCCAACAACTCCCTAGGCGGTCACAAACTGAAGGGCACCCAGAACGAAGCTACCTAAGGGGCACTGCCGGGGACAAGGGGAGCACGTGAGTCACAAGGTTGTGGCCCATAGCCAGGGCCTGAATGGGGAACTGGCTGTACATCCCTCCTGCAGGAAACGCATCACAAACGCAGCAGCGTGCGCACACACCCATCCTCCAAGCCACTGTCACCTTCCTCCAGCTGACAGTCACCATCCAGCGAACAGGAACCTGGCTTCCTCATCGCTGTCCTCTCTATATTGCGCCCTGGAAAGGGGAGGCCTAGGGACCTGGAATCTATCAAGTCAGAGGTGACTGAGCACTTCCCACACACCCTCACTCCCTGGACACACGTGTGCACATGCACACACATACACACATGTGCATGCAAGCACGCAGGCGACACCCAGGGCAGTAAGTTACTCTTGTCCCCACATGACTCTAGCACAGATAAGAGAGGCCTGCCGTTTGTTTTGTTTTAGTTTTTTGTTTTTTGAGACGGGGTTTCTCTCTGTAGCCTTGGCTGTCCTGGAACTTGCTCTGTAGACCGGGCTGGACTCAAAATCACAGAGATCCACCTGCCTCTGCCTCCCAAGTGCTGGGATTAAAGGCACATGCCACCACCGCCCGGCAATTCTTTTTATATTAAAGCAGGGGGGAAAACATTACAGCCCCTGATTCATCTCCAGATCTTCATTTTTCTGTCCTGCAATAAGAAACACCAGGCAGGGCATAGTGGAGAATGTGGTGTCTCTAGGCCTAACGTAGAACCAGGAAAACATGCCCACTTTCACAGCAGACAGGAAACTGAGACACAGAAAGGAGGAAGCCTTGCGCAGTTCTATGAGCTCAGAGTTGAGTCACACTCTATCCTCATGCCCCCTGAGGCCTCTGGGGAAAAGCTCCAACTGCCCCCGCTACACAGCCTGCCAAGTGAGAGCAGAGCTCCTATTTCACAGACACAAGACTGGACCGAAGCGGAGGCTGCCCCATCAGCCCCTAGGCTCCGAACCCCAGATACCCACTCACTCCTGTCAAAGGGACTGAGAGTTCCATCATACTCAAGAGCCAGGCAGATGAGAAAGGCAAAGATTCACAACATGACAGTGGCACCTGGCAGGGACTAGGGAGCAGGTCTCAGCACAGGAACTGACAGCCAGAGGCTAAATGGTTAGGACACAGGGGCTCAGGCAGGCACTGCCTGCCTGCACCGCAGCAGCAGGAGCAGGGTTCACCTTGCTACATCACGGTGAGAGGAAATGGGCACGACAGTAAGGAAAAGCTGGTGGGAGGGATGTGCCTGGGAGCCACCAGGAAACAGCTGCGAGGGCCAAGACCTGACTTGGGTCAGAGACAAAGAACACAAGTACGGAAGAGACAGTCCTCTTCCCCACCACAACCAGCCCCTGACAGCTGGCTCCAGGGCAGCTGTTCGCAGAAGCCTGGCTTCCTCATTTAAATATCAGCAGAGAGGTAACTGGAAGAGCTGCCACAGCCTGACCGGGTGTTCAAGACTGTTCCTCGGGTTGGAGATGTGTTCCTACCCTGTCCCTCAAACCCTGCGGTCTGGAGCCCAGCTTCTCTGAGCCAGGACCTGGCCTCCTCCCTCCACTCTCAGCTGTACCAGGCCAGGCCGCCTGCGGGAAGAGAATGAGAGATCCCAGTCTATGGTCTACTTCACCCCCAGGGGCCCCTGGTGGCCAAGGGTTTCTTTTGTAGGAAGGACGGAAGGAAGGAAGGAAGGAAGGAAGGAAGGAAGGAAGGAAGGAAGGAAAGAAAGACAGAAAGAAAGAAAACAGCTGCCTTTCCTGGGGTTTCTGGAGGGAGGGCCCGGCTTGAAACTCACCGTTCTTGCACGCTTACAGCTGCTTGCACACCAACAGCTGCTTGCATACCTTCAGTTTCTTGCACACTGTCAGCTGCTTGCACACCTACAGCTGCCTGCACACCTTCACCTGCTTGCACACCTACAGTTGCTTGCATACCTTCATCTCCTTGCACACCTACAGCTGCCTGCCCACCTTCAGCTCCTTGCACACCTACAGCTGCTTGCACCCTGGCTGGGGTTCCACACTTAGGACCTCTCCCCCACCCAACTTGCCCTTCAGCTCCGTGTGCCTCCTGGCTGGGAGCAAAGGCACAGAGCCCACATCTCACAGGCACAAGCATGACAAATTTTCATGCTGCCAGGTTGGCCTGCACAAGAGGCCCACCCACTCCTGCCAAGCACGCCAGGTGCGGGCACCCGGTGGCTTCTGCTGAAACAGTGGAGAACCTGGGAGTTTCGTTTTGCACTTAAGAAAAAAATCCCATAACCAGTTCATTTTCGGAGCGGCCCAGAGCCTGATCCATGATGGGGAACAGCAGGCAAGGGACACTGGAGTCAGGAAAATGCGTCCATCCGTTTATACCACAGATGCTATCTGTCCCTAGGGGACACAGGGCAGGGGCCTGACCTTCCCTTCCCAGGGAAGCCGCCCACCCACGTGGAAAGCAAGGCAGAGTCCTCCATCAGAGTCTGTTTCCTTAACCCTGAGAGGGTGAGCCCCTGCCCAGAGTGTGGAGTCCACCAGAAAGCTGGCTGCAGCAGTCTGGGGCCACATTCTCTATGTCTGAGATTGACCACTCTCTCAGCCTAAACAGAAAATGAGACAGGAACCATCAACGACCACTGTCAACATCCTAGAGGTACAGAAGGGGTCCACCTGGGACCCAAAGTGACTACTTCCCTCATTCCCAGAGGCTCCTTCAACTGTGGTCTCTCATAAGGAGGTGTCCAAGTCCCGTCTGCAAGGGCCTGTGAGTTCTTCATTCCCACACTGTGGGTTGGGAGTGGGAAACCAGGAACCTGTTTAAAGGTGTGACATTGGTTGTACAAGGTTCTGGAGTCCCAGCTTCTCAAAGGAAGACACTGCGATAGGGGACAGGGAACAATGCCAGGCCCCATCTAGGCAGCAAAGGACAGCTGTCCCCAATCCTCCCCCCTTAAGCAGGTTCAGCCTGAGCCCCTAGAGACCCCACCCCCTATCTGCAGTCAAAGGAGCAGATGGTCAGTGTTCAAGTGTCTGCAAGGTCTCCCTGTAACCTCAACCACTTAGTCTTGGAGACACAAGAAGCTGTAAGCTGTATGGGGCAGGGACAAGGCTGTGCACTCAGGACCACGGCCCTTCGGTTCCTGGACTGTGGGTCAAAGATGCCAGGGAAGACTGCGGTGGGAAACGGAGCTATTTCCGGGAACAAACCGTGCCGGAGAAAAGCGTAAGTGGGGCAGGAGAGAGGGCTCAGTGGTAGCAGCACTGGCTGCTCCTGCAGAAGACCTATGCTTGGTGCCCAGCACCCAGGTAGCTCAGAACGGCCTGGAACTTCAGTTCCAGGGGATCTGATGCCCTCTTCTGACCTCCTCAGGCATCATGCGTTCACTGGTGCACATACAAACATGCAGGCAAAGCACCCATACACCTAAAATAAAAACAAATCTGTAACAAAGTTTCTCCTTTTGTGAAGAGGAGGGAGAATGGAAGGGAAGAGAGAGGAGGGGAGAGAGAGAGGGGAGGAAGGAAGGGGTACAATAGAAACCCCACCTACTTTTTGTCTCTCCCTCAGGTGTTCCTCAGGGAGCCAAGGGGACAGACAGGTTTGGTGTGGGGAGTGGGGTGGGGCTAAATGTTTATGTTTCCCATAGAAAGCAAGGTCATTTTGTCTCTTTCTGTAAGTTCTTGAGATTGTCTTTTAAAAAAAAAATGGGAACAAACTTGAAATTTGTAAAACATCTGCTGGTTCCCGACAGCGTGGAGCCTCCAAGTTCTGTCCAGACCAAATTAAACAGTCAGAACCCAGAAATGCCCTCCGGGTGCCTGGGGGGTGTCCAGAGGCAACTGGCAGGACTCTCCAGCCAAAGAGATGACAAACCTTTGGGCTTCTGAGACTGTGTTTGCAAAGAATTCCATGAGCCTCCAAATTTGGGAAAAAAACTAGAGGCCTTTAGAAAAAGACAGCCACTGCTTGGCCAATCCTCCCACCCCTGGCTTGGTCAAAAGAAACTACACAAATTTCCTTCCCAATGGGTCTTTGGAGGTGGATTTATGTCTGTGACCCTCAAGAGGCTGAGGCAGGAGGACTTCTGTAAATTTGATGGGCCACATAGGGAGAGGACTTGTCTTAACTATCCTACACCCCCTCAAAATGAAACTGCCTAGGGCTTCAAGGTAGACCACGCCAAGAGTCCTGTGGCTGCCCAGTGCCCTTATCCCAGCCACTGTGTGTGAGCAGCCCACACACATCTCCGCCATAGGGCCCCTGATCCCAGAAGAAAGTGCCTGGGCCAGTCCGACAGAGGTGGAACTCTGTCCTGGGTTTAGGTGTCAACACAGATCCTCCACACGGAAGACTGCAAAAGTGGGGGGTCATGCAAGTAACCATGGTCAGAATCCTATTGTGACCTCTTCTGAAATGGGAGATGGAATAAGGAAAAGGGGCCCCAGCTCTGGCCTCCTGGCACCAGAATGTCAGGCCAAACCCTGTCCCCCAAGAAGGGCAGGCAGAGGCCACATTCACCAGGTGGGAAACTCCCTGGCTCCTAGACCAAGCACACAGTTGAACACTTGTATTTTCTTTAGGAACACCAGTCCTGGGTGGTGGTAGGTACTTTCAGTGCACAAACAGGTCAACCAGGTTCTCAAGAACAGCCAGAACAAGACAGAGGACTCCAGCCAGGGCAATCCCTTTTTCCAGATACCAAGTACCCCACAACCCTCAACTCCAGGCGCAGGGTCCCCAGACCTTAGGGATATGTAGGAGGGTGCACAGCTGCCATTGGTACCCAAGCCAAGTAAGTTGAAGATGTGTGGATTTGGCTCCTTAGCCCTCGGGCATCTACTGGATGGGATAATCATACCTTAGAGCTGAGTGTGCACTATGGTCTCAAGGCCACTGTACACCTCCACTAACAGGGTCCCCAGCTTTTCAGCCTTGAGGCCCACTTCACAGCCCATCACCAGGTGCATGCCCTGCGACTGTCAGCACTCCGCCTGATGAGCATGCTGTTCCCTTGCCTGTGATGTTCTGGTGTGAGATATTGGGACAACCTCCCAGGAAGAAGGACCCTGCACCCCATGTGACTCTGACCTCCATGGAGAATATCAGTCAGGGAGGAGGAGGGGCTCCCCCCAACCTGCTTCATCTAAGGTCAGAGAGATTCCCAGGAGAGCTCTATGGGTACCAAGTCCCCTGAGACTTGCCACCATCAGGGGTGACTATGTTATCCAATCTTGTCCCCATAGTGGGCTCAGACAGGTTCTTGTCTATAAGACCTTCTAGAACTGAGGATCTATATGTCTTGCACAAACATCTCCTGGTTCCAATAGCTGCTTCATCCCCCCAAACCCCATGAAGCCAGTTCTGTATCTCAAAGAACACCCCCCAAAACCTAGCAGATCATCAATCACAATGGAGGCTCAGAGTGAGCTGAGAGACTGGCCCTGAGCCACACAGCTTCCAAACAATAGAGCAGGCTCAGCCACCAAGTGCCCAGGCTGCCACCATCACTCCCCCATAAGACCTCTCTCTCAATATAAACTCTTGCCCCCCTCCAAACCCACCCCTCCTGCCACAGTGCTTCCTTCAAACCCTTCCTGAAATGCCACACACCCCAAAAAGGATTCCAGGTTGATGTCCCTCAGAGGGGGTGTGCCCACCCCCACAAGATGTCTGACTCAGGTAACCCTTTGTGGGGTACTTACACACCTACCCTCTCTAATGTCTAGTGAACTTATTCACACGGGAACCACTGATGGGAATCACCTGGTGTACCAAGTTAAGGATGTCAAAAGCTTTGGGATTCACAGAAGAGGCCAGCCCGTCTTCATTGCAGGAAGCCCTGGGATTCCTCTCAGCCCCTTCAGTGACTGCAGAGGCGCTAATGGTAGGAAGGCAGAGTTCCCAGGAGCTGAAGTGTTGGCTGGAAACCTCAGGAGTCACCGCACAGAAGGCCCACGGGGATTCATTAAGAGGACAGGCCTACAGCTACCTGCAAGCACCAGGCCCTTCATCCAGGGAACGAAGTGGCACTTGGGTCCAGCTATCACCACCACCTTGTCCCAGAGGTGGCTGCACGGTCCCTGCTTTCTTGGCCACCCTCTATCGAGGGGAAGAAGGACCACAGGATCTCCAGGACCCAGTGCGGAAGAGCTTCCTCCGGGACACTGGAGAAAATCCTTGCCGCTTGGATTGGAGTGTCTGGGCTTCTGGGCCAGATCTGTTTCAACAGACATCAAGGATTGACTCTCAAGATTGTTCTGGGCGTGCAAAACTAGTTACAGCAAACTCTGGTGAGGGGAGCGCGCCAACAGCTGGTACTCAAGGTGGCTTTTGTTATACAAGGGCTCAGCCTGTAACTGTGTTTGCGATAACTCTGGCCTTCACTCCAGAACACCATCCAGCTGTCCCATGCTTCAGTGCAAAAGGAGAGGGGAAGGGGTGAGTGACCCCACTTGCCACCTGGTCACAGGGAATGGTGGGTGTCATCTCATTGGAAAGAGGTGGGTGCCAGAGTAATCTCATGGGGAAGGGGAGGCTAAAACGCCAACTAAAAGCCCTTTATGCTGAGAAGTACAAGAGTAGGAAATCAGACAGATGAGAAACTAGCAAGATTGAAACCTCAATCAGCAAAATAAATATTTTCCACCCCCAGGGAATGGGATAGATGGGGAGGGGAGCACCTTCCTTGAAAGGACACAAAGGCCAGGTACCCAGACACGGGAAGTTGCCACTCTCTCAGTCCCAAGGGACAGAAAACCAAAAGTTCGAATCCCCACGAGACCTCCTGATGATCACCAGTGTGACCCCCCCCCAGTTCCTGGGGGGATATCCCCATCCGGGGACAGATGGAATTAAACAGAGAAAAAAATGGAAGGAGACATGAGGGCCCAACAAAAAGGCAGGTGTGTGATGAAGACACAGCCCCACCTGCTCCTTCTCCACACAACTTCACCTTATACCCACCAGGCCCTCGCAGGGAGGCACATTGCTCTGACCTGGGGAGCCTAACCCACCAAGGGCCACTTCCCTCTGTCCTGTAGGACAGGATGCTGCAGCCTGGTACAGCTGCTAGCTCCAGACTGCCTGGATCCGAGGACCAGCAGGCTCTCTGCTCAATTA
>LOEQ01001047.1:277508-288929 GCA_001685075.1 Bramus lutescens
CCACAACAGTCTGGGACCAAGTGCTAGTATACCATCTGGAGAGCTAGCTGCTATCTAGAGGGTGAGGAGTCTGCGCGTCCTGGGATGGGTGGAGCACAGCAGCCGAGGAGGCCAAGGCGTCCTCCGTCCGCACTAGGCACTGGCTTCGCAGCACTACCTGGAAATCATGGAGCTGGAGTGTGATTGGCTGGAGGAGGTGGTGGCGGCACTCAGCTGTGAGAACCCGCTGTGGCTGGACTCCAGGCTGGTCATGGAGCCTCTGCAAAGGAACCAAGAAAGAACAAGGAGTGAGGAACTAACTGCCCACAATGCCTGCTGGACCCCGGCTCATCTCTAGCTGCTTTTCCGCACTAGCGCTTGCCAAGTAGGGATGGGGCATGAATGTCTCACGGGAGGAATGCACGCCTTGTGGTTTGTCCACAGGCAACACTGTACTCAGCAAACACCAGGCTGCACTCCTCTCCGACAGTCCCACAGAGCCCCAGGCAGGGACCGAGTAGTCCCCCATCCCTCAGGCAAGTACCTGAAATCCTCAGACCCGATCACTTCTGTGTAGTACATCACTTTGCACTTGTGGGAGGGGACCTGCAGGGAGGCCAGCACGTCGTCCACTCGGGGGAGGTTGGTGGCAGAACACGCCGGCATGCTGTGGAACTTCCACTGCAGGATGTAGAAGCCCGGCCACCTGGTCACATGGGAGCCCTGCAGCAGAGAGCAGAGGAGCTCAGGACATCCCGCCAACCTTCAAACAGGTCTGACAAGCTTCAAGGGGAGGGTGTCCTGAGAGCTCGTCATCAGGAAACAGCCTGGCAACGTCCTTCTACCTACTGGATGGAGCCTGCTGAGGCCTTTGCCAGGTGCTGGGAAGGCAGCACACAACATGCTTGCTGCCCTCAGCAACCTGCAGCCTCTTGAGACCACTAGGCAGCAGGTGTGTGGCAGGGCAGTGGCTGTCAGGTGGGCCTGTCTTTTGGACAGAGATGTCAAGGCCACAGTCCTGTCACAGTCCGCACTCTGGCAATCTGTTCCAGTGACTCCTTCCATTCTGGACGGAAGACTCAGAAGAGCCAGCTTCAAAGGCTCATTACTTTAAGATGGGTGAGGATTCCCTTCAAGCTGCCTCAAGACCACTGATGCACAGGCAGCTTGCATTTGCAAACCATACATGGAGGGAAAGAAGGCAGCCACGGTGTGGGGCAGAGGCATTGTGGGAGTGTGGGAGGAAGGCAGGCATTTACTGCCAGAGGCGCTGTGGGAACCAGCAGGAAGGGAGAGGCCGGGGACAACAGGAATCAGCGCCAGCACGGTACAGGGCTGTCATGTGTCCTAGCGAGAGTGCAGTGACCTCGCACATGCTCCTCTTGCTTCTGCCAGGTCTCTTCCTATGAGGCAAAGCCATGCCGAGTCCCACCTCAGTGAGGTCACTGAGACCCAGATGTGTGCCTACAAAGTATTTCTTTCCTGAGTTTCTCGTGGCACCTGGGTGCAGACAGTCCTGGGAAATCCACACATTTCACTAGGTTCACTGCTCGGGTCTCAGACCTTCCTCAGGCCACGGCTCCTTCCACTGTGCCCCGGGCACTTTAAGGGGTCTGACTGAGCAGGCCCACCTGTGCGGACAGTGACGCAGGGCGGCAGATGGCGGCTCACCTGCACACTCTCTCCTTCTTTGCAGATCAGCGGCGACTCCACCGTGCTGTAGTCCCGGCCCAGCTGCCACACTTTGTCTATGAGCTGCACGTTGTTCCCACCTGGAGAGGTGATGCTGTGGGCCCCCAGAGCGTCCTTTTTGGGTGGCTGGGGAGACCTCTTGGAGTGATAAATATTAAAGACGATGTCCCCTTTGCACACGTCAAAATCCCAGGTGATCACTGAGGCAGCATCCACAATCTGAATGAGAATCTGGAAAAAGAGATCCCATCAGTCACCAATCCGCAGCATGAGGCCTGGCCTCAGCTGGAGCAGGAACGGCTCTAGGGGTTGGTTCTATGGCTCAGATGTGTGAGCTGGCAAAGGGGCAGGACAGACCATGTGGGCAGTTCTCTTTGCCTCAGGGCACTCAGGCATCCAGATGCCCACCACCAGCCTACCCACTGTTCTCTCTAGTTCCGACTATGTGTTACCCATGAGGCAAATGGCTAGTTCCATGTGGACTCTGAAGAGTCTCACTCCTCATCTTCCGACATAGGTTAGGGCACTCGTGAGCACGGACATGGGATTCAGTGAAACTGCCTCAAGCTAGGGAGACAGGGGAGGCCCTACAGAACAGAGGTGCATGGACAGAAGGGTGGGCTGGTAGAGCCTCATACCTGTGCAAGGCATGCAAGGGGGTGGAGAGACCAGATGTGCTCTGGGGGTGACTGCCGAGGGTACAGAGTGCCAATCCCAAGCCTTAAATCTATCCTTCATCTGAAGTGTCCCAGAGGGAAGAGGCAGGTCTGTGAGGAAGGTGTGAGGCTACAAAGCAGCAGCAGCCATGCAGTCTGCTGCCTTGCTCCTCCAACCCCTCCATGACCCTCTGAAGGTACACAGCCCCAGTCAAAGCAGAGGCCAACACTAAAGGGTGCAGCATATTCTCTTCCTCAAAGTAACTCGCCAATCTTTCAAGAGACCTTGGGCCGTGCCGACCGGCAACGGGGACACTCTAAGCAGTATTCTTTGATGTATGCTTCCTTTACACGCCAAGGCAGAATGGAGCTTTTAACGTCAACACTGACAGGTGCTATGGGACTCAGAAGCCACAGTGAGCCTCTGAGTCTTGCAACAAAGACTGACAGCTGCCTGGTAAACAGCTCATCCACCCCAGCCTGCTCACTACATGAGAGATGAAGGCAAATGATTCTTGGGATAGTCAAACATCCAAGGTCCCCTGCATGGGATCATGAGGGAGGGAGGCACACTGGATTTGTGCCTGCTCATTCACAGCACAGCCTCAGGCTCGCTCTCAGCGTATCTATCAGTGGGCTGTCTGGACAGCACCTGGCAGCTGAACAGAGACTTGCCACAGCAGAAAGCCATCCATGGAGCCAGCACTCCATGGACGGAGGGGTCTGTTCTGTATAACTGCTGCCTCCCACCAGGAACACAGCAACACGCGTGCCTAGAGCTAAGCCATGCTCACGCCACAGGGACAGGAAGAGCCATGCTCACGCCACAGGGACAGGGGGAGGGGCCTGCCAAACAAGAGCATTGCTGCTTCTACCCTTGCCACCACACCCTATGCTGGAAAGGGAAAGAAGATGTGCTCATTTCTCATTCCTGGCAGTCCCTTCAGAGCGACAAAAGCCAGCAAAGACTGCAAGAAAGACAAATGACCAGAACCCAGTCAAGAAAAACTATCAAGCAAAACTTGTCCCATGAAACCATCAAACCAAATCCAGGAGCTAGAAACAGCCCTCCCCAGGCAAGACCTGTTTCGCACAGGGTCAGTGAAATAGCAGTCAATGGGCTAATGTGCTTTCAAGGTTCACTCTGGTCAGACAGCAGTGTCCTGAGGCAGCTCTGCCCTTCAGGGCTGCCATTTCCCAACACCAGTGCCAACAAAACCTAAAGCCAAGACCAGACAAAGGAGCCAAGGACCCTCTGCGAAGTGCTGCCTGTCCGGTGGTAGGTGGGAGAAGCCGAGGGTGGGCACCTCATGTGGGGCTCCTTTGAACACGCTGGCAGACTGGTAGATGGTCTCTGTCCAGAGCTTCAGGTCCTCATTCTCCAGCTCCTCTGCAGTCCTGTACAGAGATTTGGGGACCAGTCCACCCTCTGGTACATCACACTGGAAAGGAAAACATGGCAGTGAGAGACGAGTAGAGGCCAGGCAGCCCCTTATCCCACATGCCCACCTCCTGGGGCAGCTGGGAGAATGGAGGACACTGGCAATGTTATCAAATACTCTGTAGTACTTAGATTTGTGCAGCCCACTTAGATCCAAGTGTTTTTTACTTTGGATAAATGAGAACTAGCTGCAGCTGGTTTAGCACGGGATTCACACTAACATGCGCCCTGGAAAGGAAGCATGGTCAGTTGAGCAGAGCTCCATTCCCAACAGCCACCCACAGAAACTAAAGTCACTTGGGGCACGGTACAGCGGCACAGCCTGCCTAATGCACACCAGGCTCCGGGGTTCATCCTCAGCACCACAAAAAGGGAAGGAAGGAAAGCAAGATACACTAAAGCAAGCTCCCTATGTAACCTTGGTCAAACAATGAATCAGCCAAAACTTGACAAAAGACCATTTGAAAAAGCTGAGCTGACTGAAGTTATTCTCACTATAAATTCTCTAGCTGACCTTAATAAAGCAAACTTGCATCCAAGTGCATAAAATCTAAGCGCTCCTGAGATGATCAACCCTGAAGTAACTCCAGAGAGCAAAATTGCAGCTCTCAGCCTGTAGCACAGCAGCAGCAGGGAAGGTCCCTGTCGTCACCCAAGGTCACAGACGCTAGTGTGGACAGGCTACTAGTGAGGCCTGCACTCCAGCATTGAGGGTGTGAAGTCGGGAGGGCTGTGAGTTCAGTGCCAGCGTGACTACGTAATGAGACTGTGTCTCAAGGAAAACAAACACACACTAGCCTGGCCCAAAGTTCAATACCCCTGCCCGCAGGGAAGTCAACAGAATTCATGAACGACTCTCGACAGGCAGCCTGAGGAGCCACTGGGGAGAGTGGATAGCGGGCTTCAGGAGGCCTCAGCTTGACTCTGACAGCATCAGCCAGTACTGACGGTAGGGCGTTGAGCCTTCTGCCCCAACTCAATCCTTGTCCTGACAGCAGTCATGGCTACCACAGCCTGGCCCATGCTTTAACCTTGCTTGGGATAACTGTGGTCACAACTACGTGCTCTTTGTACTGCGATGACACTGTCAATCTCCCGCATGGAGCCGAAGCTCAGCTCTTCTGTTTCCTAAATTCCTCCGGACATTTGGAAAAACCACACTGAAAGCTCAACTCTTCACAGCCAGACAATTCCAGGGCACACACCTCAGAAGACCCCCCATCGGGGTCAAGTATGACAAGAGCCTGCTAAGAACTTGACCCCTGCTGCTTCCATTCATGCTGTGTGTCATGGAGCCAGGCACTTGTCTCTGTGGGCTTCTGTTCCCTGAACCCTCACGTCAGGCTTCTGGGCGCGACCTCCATGTTCTGGCATCAAACTCCTGCACCCCAGCACAGGGCCTGCCAGCAGAGGTGTCAGCTTAATTATCCATCACCTCAAGTCCTAAAACCCCAAACCTACAAAAGACAAAAGCAATTCTTCTACTTTCAACTTGAAATATTATGTTGGTTTACTTAAGTAAAGGAGAAATAGTCTTAGGAGCCGAGTCTACATCTTACAGGTGTTTTAAGACTGAGGAGACAGCCCAACAAATGAGGCAGTTGTCATGCAACTGAGGACCGAGTCTGGATGCCCAGCGCCTCTGTAAATGCTGAGAGGGCTGAGTGGCCTGCTGGGACTCCACTTCCTGAGAGGCAGGAGGGAGGGACCCTGGAGCACACTGGCCAGACAGACTCAACTGATTAGTGCATCCTGGGTTCAAATGAGAGGCCCTGCCTCAGTTAACAAGATGGAGACCAACTGAGTCAACCTCGGGCCTACATGCTCACATCACATAGAGATATGTAAAAAAAAAAATGTAGTTCTGAAACACACTCAGCTTCTCTGAAGCAGTCGAGACGTGATTTACACAGGCTGCATGAATAAAGGCAGCTGCAGGGCATTGGACCCTGTAACACGCTCCTGAGTGTTAATGTACCACGTCAGCAACAGACTCCTCAGCGGCCTAGTCTAGTCAACAAAGCAAAACCAGCAGCCACCCAGTTCAGAAAACCTTCAGTGCAAACAAGTGCATGGGTGCTTGCCCAATGCGTACCATGCACTCCCCGCTCAGGAAATCTGGAATTATCTCTTTATCGATGTAATCCAGCAGGCCTCCAGGGCCCTGGTAGTCATTTCCCGCATAAATGAGGAATTTCCTTCTGGTGTTGTCGTCAATAAATGGACTAACCTGAAACCAATCAGACAAAACAGTGATGTCATTTGCTGCCGCAGTTCAGGGGACCAAGCCTGCACCACAACAGCATGCATGGGTGAGGTGGCTGAGGTGGCGGGTGGGTAGTGGCTCTCAGGCACTCTGTGACATCCCTGACAGAGCACTAGGACCCTCAGGGAAATCCCGCCTGTTTTCCTCTTAAAGAATCAGAGGCACGTTGTATCTGGGTTTATTTGCTTTCTCCTGCCTAGCTGAGACCTCAGTGGGAGGCAGGTACTGAGCATGCCCAGATGGCTACAGAACAGCATCTAAACCCACCAGTGTCCAGAGGACAGGGAAGACCCTGGGGGCTCGGAGGATGAGGAGGCGGCCCAGCGTCTCCGGGTAGTTGGCCTCTACCACCTCGATGATGCGCAGCAAGGCTTTGACTCCAGGTCTCCACAGATGGCGCATGTTCAGTCCTTCCAGGTCTACAAGGCAAGTCCACGAGCTACGGATAATTCCAAGATGTGTCTTAGTAACAGATGGTACTTGGCAAATGGCGTCCTATTTCATTTTCTTCTTTTGATATAAAAGTCGTTTACAGCCATTCCCAAATATGACAGGTTTTAAAAATTAAAGTGCAACGCATTCTTATCTGCGTGCATGAAGCACAGATTGGCAATGTGACAGGCGCAAAGCCTGAACCACGAGGAAAAGTCCTGACAGCACAGCGAGTCTATGAACCGTTGACATCCCAAGGCTCAGGAAGCAGAGGCAAGAGGATGGGGAGTTCAAGGACAGCCTGGCTAATGAGACCCCCAGCTCTGAAAAGGCCCCCTCAGACCTGCTCAGTGCTGAGCATCCTGATGCTGCCTCCCCAGCCTGTCACCGAGGCAGACACTTGGCATTGACACACAGAGTGTAAACTGCAACGAGGACCATACTCGCAGGTACAGCGCTGCCTCTGGAACTGACAGGCACTGTGAACAGGACCCTGAACATCCTGGCCCGGCAGAACCGATGCTGCTCAACCCGAGACAGGGTCTCATGTAGCTCAGGCTGGCGCTGCTCAACCCGAGAGGTCTCGTGTAGCTCTGGCTGGTGTTGAACTGTAGAGAGCTGAAGATGACCTTGGGATTACAGGAGTGACCTATCATGCCTGGCTGGGATTACAGGAGTGCTGGGATTATAGGAGTGACCTATCATGCCTGGCTTTTCTAAGTGTTTTTCTTTTAAAAGTTTTCTCTGCCCGTTTTCAGAACAGTATTCCACAGTTAGAAGCTGGTTCATGAGAAAGAACTGGGGGTTGGGGGGGAAGAAGTCCAACAGGCAAACCGCATATGGTCCTGGCTCCTAGGACCACAGACCGGCAACTCAGGGCTGACAGATATGAGACCTTGGCACTGCCTCGGGGACTGACCATATCTCTTGTTTTCCAGCCTTCCAGACTGCTTGGAAACAGTCAGCTATCAGGCTGTGGTGCCAAAGGTCAACTTAAAGAATTTAGTTCCTGTTCTTTCTATGGACAGAGATAAGGCCCCACCAACCTGATCGGCCGGCCGAAGACTTTGGTATTTTCTTCACATCGTCTTAGGCCTTCTTCGTTTATGGAAAGAACCTGTAAGCAAATGACGATGGCCAGGGTCAGTCCAAAGGCGAAAGAAACATCAAACTTAACAGAGGGGTTAAGGCAGCATGACACAGCCACACACGGCCACGGCACCTCCTCATACCCCACAAGGCAACAATGACCTGCAGAGTAAACAGCAGCATCAACAGGAGAAAGCAGGTGGGCCAAAGAAAACACCGGTTCAGAGTCACCTGAGCAGGGAGCACTGACGTGGGGGTGTTTGCAGACAGGCTCATTCTGGACAGGAGGAGATGGGTGAGGAGTGTGGGTACACCCTGGTCTCCCCATATCAGCCAAGACAGAGGCAGGGAAAACAGCTGGGGGGGTTATAAGGATTCTTGGGTAGAGCAGTAAGTGTGTGTGTGTTTGTGCGCACACGTAAAAACACACATGGCTGAGGCACAGGCACCTAAAAGAATACACATCAAAACAAGAGGTATAAATACTGGGGGAGATGGGATTTGTTTTTTTTTTTTGTCTTAGTTTTCAAACTGAAAAAACAGATTCTTCTCTGGGCCAGGGGTGCAGCAGATTTGGGGAGATTCCAGGGGTGGCCTGGAATCAGGTGACAGCTCAGCAGCCTAAGAAAGGGGCCATCAGCCTGTAAAAGGGAAGGGTCAACAGAAAGAGATCTGGCAGGAGGTGTGACGTGGGTGATCACTCTGAGTCAGAGGGGCCAGGAACCGTCTCCTGGGGATTGCACTGTGCGTCCTCCTCAGAAGTCTTTCTGCAGAGCATATCTCCCCAAGCGTAGGGCATGCATACTTATCCCAGTAGCCAGCTACGATGCCCCAGTCCTGCTGGTAGCAAGCATGAAGCCAGCATGCAGCCCAGTGTTCCCCATAACACTCACGTATCGCAGCAGGGCTTCCTCTCCGAGGGCTCGCACCAAGCCCTTGGTGTCCATCTGCCCCAGTCTGAGCACATACAGAGGTCGCCCGTCTGCAGAGAGGCAAAGAGGAGGCTGGGGTGAGTGGCAGGGCATGGCTCTGAGAGGATTCACAAGGGCCAAGGAGCAGCTCCATGCCAGAGGTCCCTCCTGTGAAACCTGTGTTTGTCCCTGGTATAGCACAGAAAGGCTGCCCAGGGAAGCATGCTCTGTGCTCCTGCTTGAGATAAGCAAGAAAAGACATGGAGCCCTGGCCTACTCTGAGGAGCAAAGGGAGACTAGCTTCTGTGTAAGGACGCCATGGGGAGGGCAACCAAGTCTGACAGGACCCAGGGCCCACACTGCTGGGCTGGGCCAGGCCAAGTTGGACTGAGCTGGGTGCAGCCGCCTGGCTCCCCGACATGAATGACCATGGCTGCTACTAAGTTCAGTGTTCACTGCAGGGGATATCAGCATAGCCACATATTTTCTATGAACACAGAGGGTTTTTTTAATTATGAAACAATTTTTCCATAAATTATTAAGAAGTTATTGTCAAGATTTTTAAAAAGTCAGCCTTCCTTCCTAAGGACACACATCTGGAAACCCATTAAGTACCACAGCCAACACATGCTGGGTCTATGGCTCCCTTGCCCAGAGGGCCAATGAACAGACCACTTAACTCATGATAGAATCTGTCATCACCCACCAGAATGGAGACAACCGCAGGCCAGAGCACACCCTACAGTAGTGACCCTGGACCCAGGCCAGCATCCTCAACACACCAGGTCGGTTGCCTGGGACCAACACCTGACCCGAGGGAACATCACATGCAGCCCATATCTCACTGTGCAGCTCCGGCTGGCTTGGAACTTGCTCTAGAGATGAGGCTGACCTCGAACTCACAGAGATCAGCCTGCCTCTGCCTCTCAAGGAGTGAAATTACAAACTCCACCACACCTGACTCTACTAACATTTAGTAAAACACATTTTTAAAAAAAAATCTTTTGTTTGAGACAGGGTCTCAGCTGTAACTCTGGCTATCCTGGAACTCACTGTGTTGTCCAGACTGGATTCAATACCTGCCTGCCTGTCTCCTAAATGATGGATTAGAGGCATGAGGCACCACAGCTGGTCTGTCAAGATCTTATTACCAAAACTTTTTAACCTTCAAGAGTTGAGCCACAAAGTGAAATAAAAAAATATTACATTTTCAGCAAAAATTAATAAAATAATGGACATCAAAGTACACAGTATTGTGTCTCTGTATTCAGGATCCTAATGTAAGAGGATCTAGAGTTCAGGGTTAGCCTATGCTACATAAAGAGACCCAGTGTCAAACAGAAACCCAGAAGTTACTCAATTATATACAATATTAAAAACAAAATCAAAATATGAGTTAAAAGTTCCTATTAGCTATTGAAGAGAGTTTAAGGCTAGCCTGGGATACAGTATAAGACCTTATCTCAAAAAATAAAAACAAAAGCAAAAATTAATAAAGCTACAATTAATCTGGAGACCTACATTCCCAAAGTAAAAAACAAGGTTTTCAGGACTTGCTGATCTGAAAGGACATGTTCAGGGGAGGGAGGTGCACATTTTCTAGTATCCTGTCACATCTGCGTGAGCACAGTGCCACCCTGCACAGCTGGCAGGCTCTAGGTCAGCAGCTAGAGGTCAGTCGACACAGTGTATCCTCCCACAAAGCTGAGGCGGGTGAGGGGCTGGGGGAGGTTCCAGGGGTGGCTGGCATGCCCTGGTGCTGGGCCTCAGCCCTCAGTGAGCCCTTCTGCACCTTCTGCAGCAGGAGACTGGGCCAGGCAGCTCTGTCTACTGTGCTACTGAGCTGTGCCACACACTGCAGTGCTCTCCTGGGCCAACCAGACTCTGAGAACAGAAGGTAAGGCCCTCACACCACGTCCCAATCTGGCTGTCCAGACTTTGGTGAATGGGCTTCTAACCACACCAGCCAGTCACGTGGTATAGGGTGACACACACGCACAGCTGTGATCATGTCAGGTTCGCCCCACCTTTGTCATGGTGATGCCAGCCTCCAGCGTAGTAATCCTGAAGGACCTGGGGCGGAGTCCAGGTGTCCAGGATGTAATCCACCTGGTGCTGCTTCCGCCAAGTTAGAGACTGGCACATGATCTCTCTGGCTTTGTCAATATTAAAATCCCGGGCACGCAGAAACCGGAGAATATGCTCATCCTTCGGGATCTAGAAGAGAGATTTCCAGGTATGTGGGAGGTGTGGGGAGTCTACCTACTGTGGTAGTCTGAATGTGATGGGCCCATAAGTTCATAAAGAGTGGTACTACTGGGAGGCGTGGCCTTGTTGGAGGAAGCATGTCACTGTGGAGATGGACTTTGAGGTCTCATATATGCTCAAACCACACCCAGTGAGACAGTTCACTTCCTGTTTCCTATGGATCAAGATGTAGGACTCTCAGCTCAGCTCCTTCTCCAGCGCCGTGTCTGCCTGAACTCCATGTTGTACCATGATGATAATGGACTAAACCTCTGAAACTATAAGCCACCCAATTAAATGTTTTTCCTTTATAAGAGTTGTCATGGTTATGGTGTCTCTTCTCAGCAACAGAAACCCTACCTAAGACACCTACCTACTGTTAACAGTGAGCCACACTGTTCACAATGCCAAGAATCAGCATTCCTAGGTTGAGCATAGCTTGGGGTAGAAAGCTTTTCTAGCAGGTCCATCCCTTGTGCCACCAAAAAAGTTGCCAGAAAAGTCACCACTGGTGCCATAAAAAAGCAGAACTGGGAAAATCCGCCCTGACTTCAGTTGAGCAAAGTAAGGCGGAGGTAAACTGACCTCTGCTTGTTTAAGGCAAAGGCAGGGTCTCACTCTGGCTGGAACTAACTATGTAGACCTGATGTAGGAGGGTCATCTGTCTCTGTGTTACTTTCATTGGTTAATAAAGAAACTGCCTTGGCC
>LOEQ01001047.1:298757-310658 GCA_001685075.1 Bramus lutescens
CCACAGAGCTGCCCCTACCAGTCTCCATGGCACACCCAGCACTTAGCAACATGAAAGTCAGGACGGCCGGGAAGAACCACGCTAACACAGATCACTTCTGCAGAGGGAAGAAATTCTCTGAGGCTCCTTTAAAGGAAGACTGGCTTGGGAAAGAGGAAGCTATCGCGACCATTTGCACACTGTGTTTAAAGCAGCAATGATAAAAACACCAGGGCCTTATCAGCTTGTCTGGCCCAGAAGGAGCTGCCTCCTGGGGAATTCTCCCTCCCACCTCCACACCCACTCTTCCCCTTTCACAGGGTTCTGAGCGGCAGCTCAGGAGGTGGTACAGAGCTTTCAGCTCTTAACCAACTTCTGGATCCGATGTTGACATACGAAAAGCTAGCACTGTGCTAAAGAAAACCGTGTTTAGTGAAGGCGGATCGACTTGGAATTAATGAGCTGAGTGCTGCACGGTGCCAGGAAACTTATTTCAAAGAAATTCTGTTTAAAGAACAGCCCCACCCCACCCCAAAAAGAACTGTGTTCACACCCAATTTGGCTAACAAACCAAACTAGCTGCTTCTGGACAACTGAGATGTTCTGGGGCACCAGATATGAACAAAAACTGACTATCAGACCTGTTAACCCTGGGGGAAAAAACAGTGAGTAAATATTCTACACTGTAACCTACCCAATGCCACCAACAAACACTGGACACATTCAAGAGAGGCAGACTGACCAAAGACCCAGTCCCACCTGTTGGGAATGACAATACAGAGGCAGGCAGCTGGTGAACTCCAGAGAAGACTTTCTGATTCCTGCACCAAACACGGTTTCCTGAGGGACCACAAATGTTTCTGCAACTCAAAGGCATGGGCTGCAGGGACCGCCCAGAAGCAGAGCTTGCCTAAGAGCAAGGCTGTGGGTTTGACCCCAGTGCCACTGGGGAGGGTTGAAGGCCTATGGTCACCTAAGTCTAGATACTGACACAGACAGCTAGCTCCCCAGGGAAAACTGCTTTAGGTCACACCTCATTCTTCTATAGGCTTGTGTGGTCCCTGACAGAAAACCACTAGAAAAATGTACCTCTTTGCAGGCTCAGTGGCACTTGGGAGACAGAGGCAGGAGACCTCTGAGTCTGAGGGCAGTCTGTCTAATCTACACAGAGTGCTGGGCCAGCCAGGACTTCACATCAAGACCCTGTGGAACCTCTAAGTGCTAACAAATCCAGGTTCCAAGTCACAGGGCTGCTGATTGCTCACACTCAGGCTCACCATGTAGCCCAGGCTTGCCTCAAACTCTTGATTCTCTTGTGACAGACTGCTGAGCCCACGCTCAACATTGTGTTCATACTTAATAACACATTTAAAGAAACTAAAATTCTAAACACTTGAGCCTCTTTGAAAGTTATAACCCAATTAGTTACGGCACACCTCACTACGCAGCCCAGTCTCAACAGCCGCATTTCCTAGCTCAACTCCACACCGCCCACCTCACAACTATAAAACGCATGTGGAGTTGGCTAGGTGACTACAGTGGCCCCTCGCGCCATCATCAGTCCTAGACGAAAACTAAGACATGCATATAAAACCTTGACAGAAACCAAGCCATTACCCCAAACCATTTTCTCTAAAATGAAACCTATGTGAAGTTTAAATATGAGCTTCATCCTAGAGAAACACAAAGGCTATGGTGCTGACAAGCGCACCTCCAGGAGATCCAGTTCAGAAAAGTCCTATGCTCAACCTACAAGGCTGCCCCGGGAAGGCAGGGGCTTTCCAGGGCACCCCCCGCGCCCCCCCCCACAGCCAAAAGTTTCCACTAAAATGTGAATGTGCTGGGTGGGGGCCAGGGGGCTTGGTGGTTCACAGCGCTAAGTGGAGGGGGTGCTGGAGGGGGCGCAGGGACAGGATGGAAGGACGGGGACAGGGACAGAGACAGGCAGATCTCTGTGAATTCGAGGCCATAACTCGAGGTCCTGGACAGCTAGAGCTGTTACACAGAGAAACTCAGTCTGACCTCAAACTTATGGCAATCCTCCTGCTTCAGCCTCCTGAGTGCTGGGATTACAAAGTCACTATGCATAGTTTTGGCTTTTTTGGGGGGGGGGAAGGGGGGCAGAATTGCAATGCAGCCAAGACTGGCCTTCTGCCCACCCTGAGTCCAGGTGACAAGCACCACTCAGATCTGCTTAGGACGGCTGTGTGCAGGAGACTGCTCTGCAGCTTCTGGTTGAAACGAATGAGGGCCAATTAACTCGACAGCTAAAGCCTTGATTTAACAAGGGCATCTAGATAGTCCATCTTGAAATACTTGCATTCCTGAGAGCTTGTTAGGCAGTTCTAGCAGGGGAGTGCAGCTATGCCCCTGATGGAAAACCAGCCCTCCTCTGTTTGGGGAAGACTGTTCTCTTCAGCATGGAACAGTGTAGTAGGAAGGGGACATCAGACTAGCGAGCCAGAACAGCCAAACCAACCTTAGCTGGCAATGGGGTGACAGGTGCTGGCAGCCAGACCGACATCACATCCAGAAATAGTTCTGGCAAGGGCCAGAGATGGCTCTGTGATGAAGAGCGTTGGCTGCTCTTGCAGAGGACCTAGGGTCAGTTCCCAGCTCCAACATGGCAGCTCACAGCCATCAATAACTTCAGTTTCAGAGGATCTGGCTGTAGGCACCAGGCACATACATATGTGTGCATGCATTCATGTAGGCAATCATACACAGGCATAATTTTCCAAAAAGATTTACTTATTATGTATACAGTGCTCTGTCTACATATTTTTGCCTGAACACCAGATAAGGGCATCAGATCCCATTATAGCTGGCTGTGGGCCATCATGTGGTTGCTGGGAATGGAACTCAGGACCTTTGGAAGAGCAGTCAATGAAATGCTCTTAACCTCTGAGTCATCTCTCCAGCCCCAGACATATTTTTTTAAATCTTATAAAAAATAATTCTCAGGTAAGACCACCAAGTAATGTTCCTAACAGTGACAGACTGAAGGGAGTTACTGTATAAAATTGAAAGTATAACCAAGCACACCTGGCTAACTACATCTTCTGCTTTTCCATCTTAATTAGAAAACTCAGGCATGTCCTCATTTATGAGCCCCTTGCTGTCTGAACAATTCGAGACTGACATGGCAGGCACAGCCTGGAGATGCCACACCTTGTACCTGTTTAAGTCCTGAGGTAACTACCCCTGATGTTTCTGGCTGGCTTCTCTGGTATGATCTCTATCTACTCTCACACAGCTCTGTGGCAGGGGTCCCAGCCCCTTTATTACCGTAAGACAAACACTTGAATCAAGGTGTGACGCACACTATTTATTAAGTCATTTGAGCAACATTTCGAGAAGCACTACACTGAGGTTAAGAGGAGAAATGCTTCTATTTCACTTTAAATGACCAGGACAGTTTGAACGGCAGATTGCTGACAGTCAAGTGTGCACCAGGCCCAGAGGCACACAGTAGAGTGCCTGGGGCAGGGAGTCCGGGTCTGAGCAGACCAGAAGTCATCAGGCTTCATCAGCAAGAACCACACCACACAGGACACTAGTGGGGAAAGCACAGGACGAGGAAGGAGGCTCAACGGAGGCTCCAGGGCCGGGTTCTCAACCTTCCTAATGCTGGGACCCTTCAATACAGCACTTCATAGTGTAGCAACTCCCTAATCATAAAACTGTTTCATTGCTACTTCATAACTTAATTTTGTTGTTATGAATCGTAGACCAGGCTGGCCTCTAACTCAGAAACCCGCCTGCCTCGGCCTCCTGAGTGCTGGGATTGAAGGTGAGCTTCGACCACCTCCACGTTTTAAAGTGAGGAAGTACAGCAATTTCTTCTGGGATTTGGACCCTGCTCAATTCTCCCCAGGACAGAGAGACACCATTTCAAACCACAAGAGAAGGCTTGGCATCAGGGGAGACACACACACACACACACACACACACACACACACAAAAGGGGGCATACCCACAGTGTCCTGGGAAAGATGACTGCTCATGAGTTGCCGATTTATCTTCCTCAACTCAAAGCACTGTGCTGACAGATTAAGAAAATGCCTAGTGTTTCCGACCCTGCCCCAGGACAAGGTCACAGTATGCTAAGGCTGCAAGCTAACTTCCCCAGGGAAGGAAGCAGGGGCCAGCAGAGCTCTGCAGAGCAAGGAGAGCCTTTCAAAGTCTGCCGACAGCTCACAAGCTAAGGCTCTGCTTTGAGAATCCCTCCCTGGAGTGCTGCATGTTGGACAGGTTTCCCACACGCCAGGCGAGCACTTCATTATGGCACTATATCCCCACTCTTTTTCTATTGTTTATTTGGAAACCAGGTCTCCGTAAGTTTCCTATGATAACCTGGAATTTGCAAATCTCCTGCCTCAGTCTCCAGAGTAGCTGAGATTTCAGGCTAAAAACACTGGGCCTGGCCAAACTAAGGATTTCATTCAGCTGTTCTCTGAAAATACACCATATAAAAACCTGTGGTCACCAAATTCACAAGGCAATGATCTCCCTATGACCCTAAGTGTAAGATGTAAAACCCATGCGGCTTTGTTGGAAACCGTTACTTTAATATGTAATTCGCCAACTGTAAGAAGAGAAACCAGATGTAAACTGCATCTTGGTCTCTCCCCTATCAGAAGAAGAAGCCAAGACACATTATCCTGTTCATTCGGCACTGAGACCAAAACATTGCCTTCATAGCAATGAACGCAGGCAAGGACTGTGCTCGACGATAAGCTAGCGCATGTCACTGTTGCACAAATACAGCCCTGAAGGTGGAGATGACAGGGAGAGCTTTCAGAATACACAGCCGGGGGCTCTGAGTGATGGGGTGCCCTCTAGAATGTTCCCCTAATACAAGCCACCCTGAAGCAGGCCTGTTGCTGATGGTACTAACATTTCCCCACACAATGAAGAAACACAATCTGGACTCATGTCAGGAACTGGGCTCTGTGGTGGCCTGAATAAGTGTCAACATTAGCCTGGGTTCCCAGAGCCCCATTGAGTCTGCTACTGTTCTCAAGACAAAAGCCTTCTGGGCAATCTTGCATGACTTGGTACTAGAGACTCGACCCCAGCAACAGCATTATGGCTCCCGCTGACTTCATGAATTCTACTTCCGTCCCTCCTCCTCTACCATCACGTAAGCCACTCAGTGGCCCTCCTCCAAGGCCTGAAATTTGAAAACTGGAAGGTAGTGACAGACAAATCAGAGCCTGAAACTTCTAAATGCCTTTGATTGGCATATGCTGTACCACCTAGAAGATAGAAACCCAGGGGGCCATGAATCACTGAGGAAGGAGGGCACTGATTGGCACAGCAGGGCACAGGTAAGCCTGGAGGGATCTGGGGGAAAGAGACCAAGGGAAGAAAAGGGGGGACGCTCTCTTGGTTTTTCGAGACAAGATTTCTCTGTGTAACAGCATTGGCTGTCCTGGAATTCGCTCTGTAGACCAGGCTGGCCTTGAACTCAGAGATCCACCTGCCTAGCCCTCCCCAGTGCTGAGATTAATGGTGTGTGCCACCAATGCCCAGCTCAAGTTTCCCAAAGCAAGACTGCAGACTGGCCCCTGGCAACTGAGTGCTGTGCTGCCCAACATCTAAAGGGCTGAAGGAGGGCTCGGGCTGTGTGTACAAAGGGCTCGCTCTGGTTTGCAGCACACAGTCAGCTCACAAGCAGGCCGGGGCAGCCCCTCGGAGGGCAGTTTCCAACCTCACTCATGTGCGCAGCCTGGGCAGTAACGTGGCGCGGCAGCATGCTCCCATGCTGCCTCATATTCCCGGACCTTTTCTCTTTGCTTTGCAAAAGCTGGTTCAGCAGCAGGCTCCCTGTCAGCCACACAGGAGGCCAGGCTGGTCTCTAGGCCAAGCAGACGGCCTTCTCAGACAGCCTGTGGCGATGGCTCTGCTGCCCACTGCACACCTGCGAACCAGCACAGAGCAATGAGCTGTGTCACCACCTCTCCAGAAGGTGGTTTATTAGGCTGCATGGAACCACTTCTCACCCCCCCCCCATGACATACAGTCCTCCTTGGCCTTACTGCTACAGAATATTCTAAGTTTCTTCAAGTTCTAAGCATTTGAGCCATGTGTGCTGGCTCGCACCTGTAACCCCAGCACTCTGGAAGCTGAAGCAGGAGGGCCACAAGGTTGAAGCCAGCCTGGGCTACATGCTCTGAGAGACCAACTTCCTGGTACAGCAACCTAAGAGGGCCACAGCGGCCAAGTGCTGCACCAAAGGGACAGAAGGGTCACCACACTGGCCAACGTGGGTTCCTGAGAGTAAAGAGACACCTCTGTGCCTGGGGCATGTTCCTGCTGATGGGAGTCTTAGCGTGTACCCAGACTGGTTTCAAATGTTCCATCTTTACATGCCATGTACTGAGATTACAGGTGCATGTCACCCTTACTCCCGGATAACAACCCCTGTAGACAGACTGGTCCTTCAATCCCGCGGGCTGAGCGGTTGTTTTACTATGATGTCGTTTAAATGGGTACAGCGTACCGGAAGCCCAGTGTACCGGCACCTGCGCTCCCAGTCACTCAAGGAGACTGGGGTGGGACGGATGGCACCTTACACAAGGACAAACTCAAAGCAGCAGCACACATCCAGCTGGACATGATAACTGGACACAGACCCATGCAGGCCCAGCTGCTCCTTGGTGGAAGACACTGTCCCTGGCTCTCTCTGCTCAGCAGGCTGCGGACTACTACTCCCACCCCTTCCCTCCGTTCAAACCCTCACCCACGAAGTAGCCTGAGCTGTACTGGCTCTAACACAGCAGCAGCATGCTAACCCACCCTGTGTTAGCGCTCGGCTATCTGCTGCTCATAGAAAATTAAACGAAGCACACCACTGCTGCCTGACGGCGCCGGCCACACATGTGGAAAGCGGAAGATCTCTGTATGTTGATGCACACTCCTCGATTATCAAAGTAAAAGCCCAGCACTAGCCAGTGCTAGTGAACTAGAGAACACAAGGCCACTGGGGCTGGGACAGCTCAGTTGGGAGGTTACTCGCCTAGCTTCCCAGCCTGGAGGAAGCCCTGGCCTCAGTCCAGAGCCTCGTACACCAGGTGCATGGCACATGCCTATAATTTTATAATTTTAGTATTGAGAGGAGGCGGCAGGAAGTTCAATGGGGATCTAAAGGTCATTCTCTCCTATGCTGAGATGGAGGTCAGCATGGGTGAGAAAGCCTGTGACAAAAAAGAAGATGAAATGGACTAAACAGAACAAACCAATATAAACGCACATCAGGCAGTTCCGCAGTCCTTCAAGTCAAGTCCCAGCCCATCCACTTGGCAGAGCTGCTTGACTTTTCACAGCGTAAAAGATAATCCGTGTCCTTCAGAAAAGCATTTGGTGTTCCAGGGAATTGCAGCTGTCAGCTTTAAAATTGTCACATAAAAGAATGCAGTGAGCTATGGAAATATTATCTGGTGTCATGAACCAGAATCAAAGCCGTGTGGAGTCAGCAGGCCAGGGACAGGGCTGGTGGAAGTAAGGCAAAGTTCCTACAGACATTGCTATCCATCCAGTCTGCTGATCGCAGAGCCTGCTGGGCTCAGGCTTAAGTCTCAGAAGACAGGAAGTCGCCAACCCTCGAGGGGCAGAGCCACCTGTAGAAAGGCACAGTTTGGTCACTGTGATCCCCAGTTCTCCTTATGGAGGAGAGCTGTCATCCGACTTCCACAGCATGCTAGGGGTCTGGCTGGATGGGGAGGCAGCACCACAGGGGAAAGGCCCTGGGTTTGAGTTTACACTACAAAAAGATGCGCTGAGATGTGGTCACACCTGCCCTTGGGACGACTGAGGTCTGAGTCTATCCGAGGTGAGGCCTGGGCTGGGGCTGGGCTTGCTTGCACACACTATAACTCTAGAGCTCAAGAAACCACAGGAGAATCATGAACTTGAGGTCAGACTGGGTTGCAGAGCAAGACCCTGTCCTCAAACAAATAACACACCTGGGGAGGAATGCAAGTATTACTATTTTTTGGTTATTATTCCAGTAAAAGTTGTCTTTAAAATGTACAATGTGGGCTGGAGAGATGTTCAGTGGGCAAGAGCACTTGCTGTCTTGTAGAGGACCTGGGTTCCTGGGTTGGTTCTCAGCACCCACACAGTGGCTCACAACAGCCACAACTCCATTTCAAGGGATCTGACACGCTAGGACTCTGCAGGCACCAGGCACACACGTGGTACACATACATACATGCAGATGAACACTCATACACATAAAATAACAATAAATCTAACCAAACCAAAAAGAACAGTGTGGGGGCCAGCGAGACAGCTCAGAGGGTAAAGGATTTGAACGTGGGGATGTTCCCTGGGACCTCATGGTGTAAGGAAGAAATAAACTCCTGCCAGTTGTCTTCTCACTTCCACACATCAGAGACACAGGGTAAAATTTTAAAATGTTTAAAATGTACACTATACTTCATAGCCAAAAGAAAGAAGCAACCAAAATGTTCATCAATGAATAAATGGATGTGTATATACACAATGGATTATATTATCCAGTCTTGAATGAAATTAAGCTGGGTGGTGGTGGTGCATGCCTTTAATCCCAACACTAGTAGAAGCAGAGGCAGGCAAATCTCTGTGAGTTCAAGGCCAGCCTGGTCTACAAAGCAAGTTCCAGGACAGGCTCCAAAATCTACAGAGAAACCCTGTCTCGAAAAATAAGAAAGGAAGGAAGGAAGGAAGGAAGGAAGGAAGGAAGGAAGGAAGGAAGGCTGGCTTCGTGTTCTAAACAGTGCTGTTAACCAGTGAAAACGCAGGTGGCGGGGTCTGGGCTCAAGTGCTGCAGCACTCATTATCCTCTTATCAATTTACTTCTGAATATATGCACCTGCAACTTGTAGCTCTGGCCTTGGCTTTAATATATGTATGCACAGGCAAGAAGAGAAACACACATTTTGTGATTGGCATCACAGATTAACAGCTACCGAGGAAACAGTCACTAATAACTCCTTAGACTCAGATCTTTTTATAAAGATCAGAGTACCACTCACTGAGTCAAGAATGTTACTTAAACCTTGTGCCTAGCAGGAAACAGAGAAGCAGTGTGCTGTGTGGTGAGCATGTTCCTCAGGCAGCGACAGAAACCACCAATCTCAGCCTGAACACAAACTTCAATCTGCATCCTTCTCTTGGGACATGACCCAAGTGTAAATCACAAACACATCTGACCAAAAGATGCTCCAAGGGGGCTGGAGAGATGGCTCAGCAGTTAAGAAAGAGCATTGCCTGCTCTTCCAAAGGTCCTGAGGTCAATTCCCAGCAACCACATGGTGGCTCACAACCACCTGTAATGAGGTCTGGTGCCCTCTTCTGGCTAACTGTATACATAATAAATATAGATAAACAAATAAATATTTAGGAAAAAAAAGATGCTCCAAGGTGACCCCGTCACAACTTTCAGAACCAAGGGCTGGGATGTAGCTCAGTGCAGTTCAATTTCCCAAGAGAAAGATAAAATTGCCTGTTCCCAGAAGTAGAAGTCCCGTCGAGATACCAGCACTCTTCCCAGGACTGACTCATTCTTAAGACAAAGCTGTTTAGTACATCCCAGGATAAAGAGTAAGACGACCTTAGTAACTGTCCAAACCCCTGGGTGCAAACAGGGCAGCATACATCTGTGAAAGATAGATGGACAAAAAGCAGCTTTTTCCCTTCCTTTCCTCCCCTCCTCCAAGCAAGCTCTCACTGTGTTGTCCAGTCTGGTCTCAAATTCTAGCCTCAAGAGATCCTACTTGGTATCCTGGTATCCTGCATCAGCAGGACATCATCGGTATCCTGCATCAGCTTTCTCAGCAGCTGGGACTTCCAGGAACTGCATACAATTTCCCTTAAATGAAAAGACTGCCACCCCAGGCCCCAAGCAGCTCTTTCCAAGGGGAACAGGCAGTATCTGCCATGTTACATTTACCACAGCACCACAGAAACACACAAGAAGTCCAGGCTGATTGTAACAGCTGCCAGCCCACTCTAACCTGACTCTCTATTCAAGAGTCAGGTCCAGGAAAGGCTGGAAGGAAAGAAGTGTGGAAAACAGCAGAGCCCAAGTGACCAGCACAAGCGGACACCTGGTCACACCCACCTCCCAAAGACCAGCCTTTCCCCAAGAGCTTCCTGAATACACTCCATAGAAACCGCCGATAAAGCCATGGCGCTGAGCACACGCATGCACCCAAGTCACTGGGTCAAAAAGAAATTATAAATAGCATGGTCCAGTTTAACCTGAAGACTGGGCGCCTGATGTGCACATCCATAGCACCTGCACGTAGCAAGGGACTGAACAGGAAAGGTGATTTTAATGCACGTTTTACCCTCCCCCCATCTTTGGAGGATGGAAAACACGTTTAAATGTTAAATGACTGGATTCAGGCTGGGCCCTCTCTGCCTCCTGGGTTAAGACCCAGTTTCTCTAGAAAATCAGAGGCGGAATGCAAACAAGGTGGAAAGGAGCTGCGAACAGGGAACAGATAGGGACCAAGAGGCAGGCACCCAAATGCAAACCATTCTACTGGAAACAGGAGGCAAGTAAGCCAGTGATTCTCAACCTTCCTAGCGCTACGACCCTTTAATACAGTGCTTAATGTTGTGGTGGCCCCCAATCATAAAATTACTCCATTGCTACTTCATAACTGTTATTTTGCTATTATGAATCATAACGTAAATATTTGATATGAAGGACAGCTGATAGGTTGAGACCCATTGAAGTAAGCCCTAAAACCATTTTCATTTTAGGTAGCTAAAAAGGAGGTAGAACCTGTGACCGAGGAAGGACGGCTACTGACTTCAGTGATAAAACATGGTCTATTTAAAGCTGGAGAAATACTTACTGATACAGAAGCCATCTGATTTTGAATACCAAAGAGAACAGTAGAAGATCACTGAAGATGATGACACTTAGGAACTGGGTGATAGGTACATGGCAGTCTATGATTCTCTTTATTTGTGTATTCCTGACAGTTCCCATAATGCAATGTTTGGCAGGGGTTTTTTTTGTTTTGTTTCGTTTTTGTTGTTGTCAGAGTTAAATCTGATCCTGTCTCATTTCTCTACAAAAACGCTAACACCCACAATGTGCCCACCACAGTAAACATGGCTTGACTTAGAGTGCAAAGGGGTGGGGTAAAGGCAGGGAAGGCCTAGCTCCCCAAATGCAAGCTAGAATGGCCCACTTTTAACAGCAATAGCGCATGGTATGCAACCTCATCAGAGAGTACAGTAAACCCTCTAAACAGCCCACTGGGACCCTCGACACCATCAGAGGGAAGGGTCCATTCTCCAGAACTGGGCTGCATGGGTGATTTAAGGCGGTCGGACCCTCTGGAGCAACGTGCTCATTTGTGAGAGTAGAAATTAACTCTAGCTAGGCATGGGGATGCAGCCCTATAATCTCAGCTCCTCTGGAGATGGAGGCAGGGAGATCAAGAGTCTAAATCCAGCCTAAGCCTCACATCCATAGGATAAAGGAGAGGAACTTGCCACACCAGGTGATCTGAAGGTCAGACAGCAGCCAATTGCAGTATCAGGTCTAATTACCACAAAACTGGAAACTGGATCAGAAACAGAAAAAGACCCAAGGATGAAACCTAAGGTGAAGGGAAGAAATGCAGCTCAAGAAGACAAATGGGGACTGGAGAGATGGTTCAGCAGTTAAGAGCACTGACTGTTCTTGCAGAGAACCCAGGTTCAATTCCCATCACCACATGGCAGCTCACAACCATCTGAACTCCAGATCTGAGTAGATCCGATACCCTCTGACATACGAGTATACCAAGCACACACATGTACCTACATCTATGCAGGCAAAACACACACATAAAAACAAATATAAGAAATAATAAAACAGGGCTGGAGAGATGGCTCAGTGGTTAAGAGCATTCATTGCCTGCTCTTCCA
>LOEQ01001047.1:435861-448004 GCA_001685075.1 Bramus lutescens
TCAGACGAGACTACTGGCAGCCGGACGTGTTTGTCTGGGTGTTTAATAAAGAGGCTTTTTCTCTAGGCAGTGGTATGAGCTGGAGAGTCCTAATGTGAATCCTGGTTCTTGCTGAACAGCTGTATAATCTTAAATTTGTTACTTAATCTTTCTGGCTTCCCTGTTTCTCATATGGAGGTTGTCGGGGTAGCCTTCAGCTCTCAGGGTATCTAGGGCAGATTTGAAAAGGGCACCCTCTCTGGGCAGTCACGGCCCTGTGAGCAGGCTCCCGATGGGAGAACAGAGCCTGGCCTGGATTGGTCCAGCACTAAGCCTTCCGACCTCGGCTTCGGTGCAGCAAAACCGTGCACAACTGTAGGTGGCAGTCCAGGAAATCACCCAGAACAGAGCAGGAAATTGAGATCAAAGGTGAGGGTCTGGTCTGCCTCACCAGCATCCTCGTGGGAAGGATGGCCAGCATCTGCATTCCACACTTTAATTCAGGCAGGTCCTGTGTCTGGTCAGGTGCAGGAAGATAAGACTTGGGGGGAAAAGGGAGAGCAATTCAGGATGGAGTCCTTACCCAGACACCCCAGAGTCCAGCCAGTGACAACCTCCCGTCATCTTAGGCAGTCTGTCCCTTCACTGATCCCGTGTGTCACTGAGAACTGTGACCTTAACTTCTTGCTTCACAGTTTAATAATACCCCCCCCCAGCCATGCCAGCTACTTGGGGCTCAGTGTGCCAGCATACCAGGGGGGCACAGCCGTCTTCTCCAGAACCAACAAATCCTGAATCAAATTCACTCCGGGGTCAGGAAAGTCACTGGATACCACACCTAGGGCATGGTGACAATGGGTGTGAATGGGTGGGGATGTGGAGTGGGTAGTGCGAGTGGGTATATCAACCCCAAAGAAACCCACACCCTGTGAACACACCACCTTTGACAACAGAGGGATGTTACACACATGACACCATTCAGGACCTCGCCCCATCTAATCACAGGATTCTGGGAGGGGTGCAGGAAAGAGGATATGCTGCCACGCTCAAAGGCATGGGGGGACATTTGCATCTGGCCTCCAGTGGAAGCTGGTTCTGTGAGGCCTTCTGGACGATGGCTGGACATTAGGAGTGTAAATGAGGGCACAGTGAAACTACGGAACGGGACCGCTACGTGGGTAGAAAGAAAGGTTTGCTGAGGCTCAGACCGTCAAGGCTATGGAGGGTGGGGAAAAGGCAGAAAAGCAACCAAGTTTTCTGACCGTCAGCAAGAGGGAGGTCTTTGAGTTGCCACGAGCCATTCTGATTGACTGAGAACCACATGCCCTTGCCAGAGGTCGTTGAGGTTTCCAGCTTGAGGGATCCTGAATTTAGGCTTCAGTTTACCCAGTAACAACCCTTTAGTTTTCTTAGTCAGAGTCCTTGTGTTAAGGACATTGTCACTGGTACTGCCATTTGGGGATGCCCACTTTGGACCTAACAAGGAAGTAATCCCAAATTTGAGGCTGGTTGATCAGAAAGGAGGGTGGTCTGGAAAATCATCCTGCAGACGCTACTTCACAGCTAGTATCTTGAGAGCAAGCTTTGGTTCTCACTCTGTGGGACCCAGACATCCCTCTGCCCTGATCTCATGGTAGTCCTGAGTTTTACAGGGTGGTTGTGTTGGAGGAGGGACACTCTTGGATGGTAGAAGAAGGGAAGGGACTAGGTGGGGACAGAGGAAGAGGGCTCTGCTCGACCTAGTGAGGTCACTTCTGTAAAGTAACCAGCTAGTCCCCGAGCTGGGGGGTCAGGAGGTCTCAAAGCCCTGGCAGCACTTCTGCATGAATGTAAACGGAACCTCATTGTCTTCAGGTCCCTGTGGATCCAACAGTAAACCTGGAGCCACAGCTGGCTTTGAAGGTGGTAGCTCCCCTTGAGAGACCTCCCACAGGCTTCCCAGAGCAGGGGAAAGCGAATCTGATCATCAAAAGAGTGGGGGGGGGGAGAAGGGGGGAGCTTATTTGTATAATAATGACTTCCTGCCACACCTGAAGCTTCCTTTTAAAGCCCAGAGCTAGCAGGAACTGGAGAGGGATTTCAGTTTAGAGACCCCCCAGGTTCCTGAGACCCTTCCCAGTGCTGGCTGATTGCACCCACTCATAGAGGGTCCTCTTAGGAGGTAGAGGCTGCTTCCATTTTCCCAGCCAGCCACCCTGAGGCAGAGTCCCCAAGACAGACATCCTCCTATTTATAAAGCCCTGGGGATTTCGACTATTATATTAATGGGCACATATTTTTGCAGAATTTTCTATTTCTGCTCATGAGATTTTATTCGTTTCAATAAAAGAGAGCAGTCAGATACAGGGAAGAGTGGGATTTAATGTTTATTTGCTCTGGCTCCAGAAGATGCTGCGTTTGCTCAAATCCTGGGGCTGCTTAAAGATGAATCATGGGTAGATGGGACCAGAGGAGGGAGAGCTGGACCTTAGTGTGGGTATAGAATAAGGCGTAACAGACCTGGTTTTTGTCATCTTTATGCAAATTTTGCTTATTTTTTGGGGGGGATGGGATCTATGTAGTGTTTAAAATTTTTTAATTGTGTATGTGTGTGTGTAAGGTTGGGTATACCCATGTGAGTGCAGGTACCTGAGGAGGCCAGAAGAGGGTGCTAGGACTCCTGAGAAGGACTCAGAGGAGGTGGCGAGCTGTCTGTGGGTGCTGGGAAAGTCATTACAGATGACTCTGGCTAGTTAGGGCTGGGTTCCATGATCATGCTTCCATTTTTTTTTTTATTCTTGGAGAATATATGCCATCGAAGTCTTTTGAAGCCCAGGCCTTTGGAGGAACCTGTCTGTCATCTGGCCCACTGGCCTGTCTTTTGTTTCTCTGCTGACAGATGACCCCTCTATTTGAGGGTCCCCAAAAATGGAGGCCTGCCTATAACAGACTTTTTTTAGGCTATCAACCAGCTCCCAACAACACGGAGACTTCTTCTTAGTTATGGATGCTCGGCCTTACCTTATGTTTGTCCCATTAGCCCTTATATGGTAATCTGTTCCTCTTTATCTATGTTTTGCCTCAAGGATTTTTACCTTCCTTTCTTTTGTATCTATTACTCCCACTGATTCTTGTGTCTGGCTGACTGGTAGCTGCCTGACTTCTGGCCCAGGCATGTCCCTTTCATTCTCCCTCATTCTCTCCTCCTTCTCCCTCTCCAACTTAGATTTCTCCTCCTGCTTATTCCTCTGCCCACCAGCCCTGCCTATTCCTCTCCTTCCTAGTTACTGGCTGGTCAGCTTTTTTTTTTATTAGACCAATCAGATGCCTTAGGCAGGCAAAGTGAAACAAATGCAACTCATCCTCACGTAATTAAACAAAGGCAGCGTAGACAAATGTAACACATCTTTATATCGTTAACAAAGGCAGCGTAAACAAATGTAACACACCTTCGCATAGTTAAAGTAATAGTCTGCAACAAACAAATGAAACATATCTATATGTGGTTAAATATTCCACAACACCTGCAACATGAGAGGGAAAGACACGGGCAGGAATACATCAACTGGATACTCGGGTGGTTCACATCACAAATCTACAAGACAATAAGAAATCAAAGGGGAACAGAATGTCCATATTCTGTGAGAGATTTCAGTCACCCACATCCAAATGGCAACAAGACCAGAATGTGAGAACAGCTGTTAGGGCCCCTCAGCCCCCAGGGAGTGTCTCTCATATTTGAGGATAAACTTCATTCTCTGCTGTGGGATAATGTTTTTGTACACTGTAAAGATTTGTCGCTTGTACTGGTTTAATAAAATGCTATTGGCCAGTAGCCAGGCAGGAAGTATAGGCGGGGAAACCAGGCTGAGAGAATTCTGGGAGGAGGAAAAGCAGATATACGGTCACCAGTCAGAGGCAGAGGAAGCAAGATGAGAATGCCTTACTGAGAAGAGGCACCAAGCCATGTGGCTAAACACAGACAAAAATTATGGGTTAATTTAAGTTGTAAGAGCTAGTTAATAATAAGCCTGAGCTAATAGGCCAAACACTTTATAATTAATATAAGCCTCTGTGTGTTTCTTTGGGACTGAACATCTGTGGGACCAAGAGGGAAGGAAACTTTCACCTACAGTTCTCTCTGTGTGAGCCTAGAAATCCCTCTCTGACAAATGTATTTAACAAGACTTGAACTACACATGGTGATGCAGTCGTAAAAATAAACAAAAAACCAACTGTTCAAAGTCAAGTAACGCATTCCCCCAGACAAAGCCTGTTTTTGTTCAATAAATCAACCCAAAGATAAAAAGGATAAAGTCAAAATACACAGATTTAAAGAGACTTAAGGGGCCAGGAAGACGATGAGTTATTAAACTCCCTGCCATGCAAGCATGAGTTCGACTCTCCAGCACTGACATATAAGTCTAGTGTGGTGTGTGCCCAGAACCCCAGAGCTGAGGGGTTTGGGGGATGGAGACAACCCCTGTGTTGAGGGGTATGGGAACAGTAAAGATAGGTAGAGCCCTAAAGTTCATTAGCCAGACAGCCTAGCTGAGCTAATGAGCCTCGGATTGAGTGAGAGACCCTGTCTCACAAGGAAGAAGGTGGGGGAGAGTGGTAGAACAGAACACTTGTACAGTGTGGGACACCTATGTTCTTCTGATCTCCACACTTGGGCACCGTACCTGAGTACCTGTCTGCACACACCACAGACACACATAAATAAAGGAAGGAAGAAAGGAAGGAAGGAAAGAAGTAAGAAAGAAAGAAAGATGGCAAGTAATTAAAGAAAGATAGCTAGTATCAATCTCCGACTTCCAACAGAGAGGCACCTGCACACACATGTATACATACCCACACTAACAGGTTCATACAACCCAACCACTCTCCCCATCCCCCAACCCCTTCATACACACAAAGTTAAAATACGTCAACTGTGATGTGTGAGTCTCATTTAGATCTGATTCTTAGTTCTGAGATTTTTTTTAATGTATATGAGCGTCTGCATGCATGTCTGTGCACCATGTGTATGCAGTGCTATCAGAGGCCAGAAGAGGGCATCAGATCCCACCTTGTGCTTAAATAGCAGTTTTGCTTAACATCGAAGAGGCTGAGAGCCTCAACACCTCAGAGAGGATTCCTGGACAGCTATTGGTCTTCTATCCATGTTGGAAGGCTTTTGAAGCTGCTTCTGATATCAGCAAAGGATGGGGGCAACACATGGATATCAATGGGCCAGTGGATTCTCGGGGTGACACGCAATGGCAAGCAAGCAAAAAGCAGAAGCGTTTCCCAGGACCTCCTTATATCAGGGCCTCCCTGGAAAGTGCAGCCCGTGGTTACGTTGTGTCTTCAGATAACCCGATCAAGAAAATCGCTCACAGGGGTGCCCAGAGACTTGTCTCTCAGTCTTGGTCCAGTCAAGTTGACACTCAGAATTAACCATCACATCTAGCGTGTGCAAGGCTGTTGGTTTCATCCTCAAGACCATGGAAAATAATAATTGTTTTTCTTTTTCTTTGTAACATAACCCTTCTTTTTAATTAGGTGTGTGTGTGTGTGGTTGTGTGTATGTGTGTGTGTCTGTGAAGAAGGAATCAGATCCCCAGAGTTTACAGGTGGTTGTGAGATGCTCTGTATAGGTGCTGGAAACTGAACTCTGGTCCTCTGCAAGAGGAGAACATGTTCTTAACTGCTGAGCCGTCTCTCCAGCCCTTAAATATATATATTTATGGTTAATATATTATAAATATATCTCATATATATATGGTTCTTGCTCCCTTCCCAAGAGATCATCACACTGCAGGACAGGCCTGCTGAACCCAGCTGGCAGGGCAGCCAACTCACTTTTCCCTTCCTTAAAAGCAGGCCTAAGTGCAGCCATTACCACAGCAGGGCTCCTCTGAGAAGGCCTCCGGAGGGTGGGTTGTCTTCCTCCTGTTGACTCTGAATCTCTGCCTTTGCGGAGATAAGACACCCAGTGTAAATGAAACTGGACGGAGCACATAGGCGGAAGAGCCTCATCTCCTGACTCGCCCTCCCCTATACCCTGCTCACCCCCTGCAGGGAACGCCTTTCAACCACTTCTGAATTTTGTCTATCTGGTGGTTATCCAGAAATTCTAGATAATGCCCTGTAGCCTTACTTTTTCAATTTTAGCTGACAGCTATTGGCTTCACACTGGGAACCGTGAGAGTTGACCTCCCTTGGCCTCCCTCCCACCCTGCTCTGCCTCTTCCTCAGCTCCATAAGTTCCCATTGCTGCCAGGTTGTTGTTCGTATCCTTATTTCACTCTAACCCATGAAACCCTTCATTTCCAGCGGCATCAACTTCTGGCAAGGCTTCTCTGATAGGGCAGGAAGTGTGCCTGTCCGCTCTTTCCTTGGCTAAACTGTCACTGTCTCTGGCACTGCCAAATTTATAAATGCTTCCTCAGCGACCAAATCTCTGACAGAAGCCATTTCAGGGAGAAGGGAGTCGTTGGGCTCACAGTGCAGAGGGCACACTGCACCGCAGCCTTATTTGTGGAGGCAGGAAAACGCCTCCACGTCTTGATGCACGAAGATGTACAAAACTTGGGTCAAAAGCAGGCATGGTTCACCATCAAGGACCCGTGCCAGTGGCCCACCTCCATCAGGGAGCCCCCAGTCTCCCCAGAACAGGACCACCAGAGCTCCTCAGGTGTCCATCATGCCAGACAGGTGGGCTGCAGTTTATAGGCCTTGGCTCCACCAACAGTGGTTTCCACCAGAGCTCCTCAGGTGCCCACCATGCTGGACCCATGTATTGTAGCTCACAGACCTAGAAACAACGGAGGTTCCCTTTTCTAAGAAGTGCCAGGGGCGCAGCTGGGGATGGGGAGGCACATCACAAAGGCACACCACTCCTGGTACAGCCGCTTCCAAAACAGAGCCCCCCTGTGCTCACCAACCCCTGTGCTCTGCAGGGTCTCCCTCCCTGCGCCCAGAGCTCTGGGGGTTCTGGCTGGCTGCTCACCACTCTCTCATTCTACAGTCCCATGGAGGGCTCTCCACTGGGCAGTCCAGCATTCTGCATCCTGGCCTCTCTTCCAGGGATGAGTGAATTCACCTCCCCAGCACCATTTTCAAGCCCTGGGAGTGTTCCTCCTGTGTACAAAGCTGTTTGCTTTAGCGGGAACTTGGAAGATACCCTCTTCATCTGGTTTGGGCTTCTATAATGGAACAGCACAGATAAATCACAAACAATAGATGCTTATTTTGTGCTCAGTCTGGAAGCAGGGAAGTCGAGGTCTGCACCACGGGGAGGAGAGAGAGACAGACACACACAGAGGCACACACAGACAAGACATACACACATACACACAGAGAGAGCAAGAGGAGAGGAGAGAGAGAAGAGACAAGAGAAACACACACACACAGAAGACGGATGGAGGTGTGGCTGAACTTTACCCTTTTACCAGTAACCCATTCGCCTGATAAGAACCTTAACTCATTTACGGTGCATGACCTAAAGCCCCCCCCCCATCGTTCCCCTAGAAATTAGATTGGCAAGCATCTGAAGAGAGGTGCCAACCCCATAGTTTATTCCTTTTTGTTTGTCTGTCTTGTTTTGTTTTTCGAGACAGGGTTTCTTTTGTGTAACAGCCCTGGTTGTCCTGGTCTCGAATTCACAGAGATTTGCCTGCCTCTCTCTGCCTCTCAAGTGCTGGGATTAAAGGTGTGCACCACCACCGCCTAGCTGAAACATTCTTTTTAAAAATTATTTTTTCTTAAAATGTGTGTGTAACGAGTGTTTGCCTGAATGTAAGTGTGTGTCACTTGTGTGTAGTACCCACAGGGGCCAGAAGAGGCTTCGGGATCCCCTGGACTGGGGTTACAGACAGTTCTGAGACCTCTGTGGGTGCTGGGAACTGAGCCTGGTTCTTCCACAAGAGCAGCCAATGCATGTAACAACTGAGCCAGCTCTCCAGCCCCGCCTCTTCTGCACAGACCTCAGAAGGAAGTGTTGCCCCAAGAGTAAAGTGAACTTGGCAGGCGTGGAGGCTCTGGTGACAGATAAGACTGGACATTTACTGATGCTCAGACCAAGACAGGACCTGTCTGTTGCTTGCTTCATTTCATTTGCTTCTCAGCATTATTGCACCCATTTTTATAAGAAACTTGCTCCATGCCACATAGCTAGGTAAATTCAGGTGCAAGCTCTAAGTCCCATTTATTTGAAATGAAATCCACCCAGCACCAGATATAAACCACCCCGCAATGTTCAGTGGCCTCCAAAGCCGCCATAGCCTCAGCCCTTAGAAGTCATCAAGGTCCACAGCCAAAGTTGTCCCTGCTGGCCCTGTCCCAGCTTGCCGAGTCTCACCTCATTTGTGACACAGGAACGTGCAGGCTCCAGGTTTCCTTCAGGGGACCCCAGGCCTCCCTGAAGGGCAACTAGGGTGCCATCTGTGTGGGCCCAATCCCTACAAGGGACAGGGTAGACACACACACACGTGCATACTTGCCAGAGGACAGCGTCAGGTGCTGTCCCTGAGAGAGCTCCACTTTCTCTTTTAAGACAGGATCTCTTGTGTCCTGGGGTCAAGGTAGGCCGATAAGCCAGGGAGTTAGAAACCTGTCCGCCTCCTCCCCAACACTGGAAGTTTTAAAATAAAGTTTATTTATATTTTATTTTATGTACATTGGTATTTTGCCTGCATGTATGTCTGTGTGAGGATGTCAGATCACCCAGAACTGGAGTTACAGACAGTTGTGGGCTGCCTTGTGGGTGTTGAGAACTGGACCTGGGTCCTCTGGAAGAGCAGTCAGTGCTCTTAACTGCTGAGCCATCTCTCCAGGACCATTCCCTACCCCTTTTAAAAATGTGGATTCAGGAGACCAAATGCAGGTTCTTTGGCTTGCAAGGCAAGCGCTTTTTCAATTACTCTGTCTCCCTAGTCCTCCATCCTTCTTGCCGTATTAGTGATTGAGCCTTGCTTAAGGTTAAGGTGTACCAAGTGAGCTATGTCTCTAGGCGTGGAAGCCACAGGAGGACCTCCTTCACGGATGGGGCACCTCTGGAGGCAGGAGCGTGACAGAGGCATCTAACTCTGGGTCTCCCTCCAGGTAGAAGTCTGCGCTGAAGAAGGAGGATAGCAGCGTTCAGGTTAGAGTGCCCACGGGGAGGGGCGGTGCCCAGTAGGTCGGTCTTCGGGTGTGCGTGGAGCCCTGGGCAGAGGCTGGAGCCACAAAAGCTCCCTGCTAAGAATGCCCTGCACGCTGAGCTTCTTCAGAGTCTCAAGATCTTCAGGAGGGACTCGGGGCCCCACTGTATGGCTAAGGAGGGGGGCAATCTTGCACAAATTAATGTTCTCAGGTCAGGAACGTAGCTCAGTGGTAGAATGCTCATCCAGCATGCATGAGGTCGTGGGTTCCATCCCCTCCACCACAGAAAAGGATTTTCCATCCTCACCACAAGGGGGTGACCTTGAGCTTCAAGATCAAGCCAGCCCTCTGGGGACCCTCGCCTAGACCCCCCTCCACCGTCATCCCACCTGATAGAAGAGCTGGCAGGAATGGGGATGTGTTTGGAAGGAGGTGCCCAGGCTCCAAGCCTCATGCATAAACCAGAGAGACCTTTTCCTCCGCAGCTAATCAAAACCTCCGGCCCAGAGATTGCAAATGAGGCCTTTGAGTGATTTCCCTTGCAAATGAGGCGGCCGTCCCGCAGCTCTAGGCAGCTCTAGGCTAACTCCTCATCAGCACAGCGGTAGGCTGGCAGCCCCAGCAGCCGTTGGGCACATTTCAATTAGCCTGACGGGTACCCAGAGGGTACCTAGAAGCAGATGAGACCGGGTGGGCCCCTCTGAGCCCTGGTTCCCCAACCCCACACAGAGTCCTGCTGAAACCTGGGGAGACAGGACCCTATTCTCACTGGTCATGAGCTGATTTTCCACTCTGGTACCCCAGAGTCCAAGCCAGAGAGCGGGGAGACCTGCAGGTCTAGCTNCCAAGTCACGGGAGGGTGGAGGCAGCAGCTGGTGTTGGGACACCCGGGGTTACAACCAGCCCTGGCTTTAAGGAAACCCCCAGCAGGGCCTGGTGAAGGTGCCTGGGCCTGTGGTGATGTTTTGTTTGTGCTTTGAGAAGGTTTGCCTAAAGATCAGAGTACGGAGCTAGCCACACTAGTTAGCCACAGAGGCCAGGCACTGGTGGCACACACATTTAATCCCAGCACTTGGGAGGCAGAGGCAGAAAGATTTCTGTGAGTTCAAGGCCACCCTGGACCACAGGAGATTGAATCTGTCTAAAAGAGAAACAGAGCCAAACTGTGGTGGCTCACAAGCCTTTAGTCCCAGCACTAGGGAGGTGGAGACAGGAGTGACGTGGCTGGGCGGAGAGAGGAATATGAGGCGGGAGGAGACAGGAGCTCAGGATTCATCTGAGGTTTCAGAGAGATGGCATTCAATCTGAAGACTTGTAGAGACAGGATACCCCATTCAGTCTGAGGATTCAGATTCAGCAGAGGTAAGACCTAGTGCCTGGCCGGCCACTCTGCTTCTCTGATCTTTCAGCTTTTACCCCTAAAATCTGACTCCGGGTTTTTATTATTAAGACCAGCTAGAATTTGTGCTACATGGGCCTATCGAGCCAGACTCCAAATAAGACAGAGGAAGAAAGTCCTAGTGAAGCCTCTGCATGCCCAGTCTCCGTGTGATAGGGGACAGTGACAGCATTGACCTTGGAGGGCTGTTGGGAGGGGTGAAGGGTGGTTACACACTTGCCTCTCTGTAGGACAGTTAGACAGGGCTCAGTCTGGGCTGGAGATGTGGCTGGGCTCCATCAGCTGCCCTGAATCTCCCTGGCTGCTGTCTTAACATTTGGAGGATGAAGCCAGGAGGATCAGAAGTTCAAGAACTTCTTCAGATACATAGTGAGTTCAAGGTCAGCCTAGGACAAATGAAAGAAAAAGGAAGGAAGGAAGGAAGGAAGGAAGGAAGGACAGACAAGCGCTCTGCAGGTAAGACACTTGCTGCCTAATGGCCTGAGTTCGATCCCAGGACCCAACGATAGAAGGAGAAAACTGACTCCCGAAAGTTGTTCTCTGACCTCCACACGCACAGCACAGCAGACACGTACACGCACACTAAATAAAGTAAAACGTTTAAAAAGGAAGCCCCTGACCAGACCTGCTAACTTTCTCTCAGTACCTCTCCCAGCTCTGATGCCTACAGTGCCACCATCTCCCTACACAGTTGTACAAACAGCCGCTAGTTCATGCTTTGAGCTTGGGTCAGTTGTTTGACCTTGCTGGGTCTCCTGTTAGGCTTAGAGCTTCTAGCTGCCCTTCTGTCTCCTAGAAATCAGGCCATGCCTCTCCCACCCCCTGCAGACAGACGGGAGGTGAAGCCATGCTGTGGCCCTGCAGTCCCTCCCTTTAGGGGCTACCAGATAGGATTTTGGTCCTAACTTAGTATCTGCCTCTGTAGGCTGGGCCAGGCTAGGTCGCATGGCATTTTACTTTGCTTTCTATTGCTGTAATAAACACCATGATCAAAGCAAGTTGGGGAGGAAAGGGCTTATTTCATCTCACAAACCACAGTCCTTCACTGAGGGAAGTCAGGGCAGGAATTCAAGGCAGGAACCTGGAGGCAGGAACTGAGGCAGAGGCCACAGAGGAGTGCTGCTTACTGGCTTGCTCGCCCAAGGCTTGCTCAGTTTGTTCTCTAACACAGAACCACCTGCCCAGGGGTGGTACCATCCATGAGGGCTGGGCCCTCCCATCCATGAGGGCTAGGCCCTCCCACCTCCCACTGCACTTCAATCATACAAGAAAATGTCCTATAGACTTGCCTACAGGCCAGCCTTATGGAGGCATTTTCTCTACTGCGGTTCCTCTTCTCAGATGGCTCGAGCTTCTGTCAGGCTGAGAAAGAAACTAACCAGGACGCCTGCTATGAAGCTTGCCCACCTCCCTGAGAAAGAATCCAAATCTCTTTGTTCTCCGGAACTAAAAAGCCTGCTTCTCCCTTCAGGGTCTCTGCTATGTAGACACGATAGTCATTTCTTCCAGTCTGTCTCACCTCTTGGTCTGATTGGGACTGTCTGAAGTCATGTGACTCTCTGTCCTAAGAAAGCTCCTTCCGAAGGGTTGGCTCGTGCCAGCTCCTTCCTCCGAGCCGCCACCCTTTTCTCTTTTCTGACCCTCCCCGTCTCACCTG